>JAXIVD010009123.1:15000-16055 GCA_036785275.1 Cancer borealis | reverse complement strand
CTATTATAGTGTAACAGTGGGACGAAGTGTGTTATTATGGACGACACGTTTGTTATTCTTCATAATTCAAAGGTGTGCACCGGCGTTATTTATGGCCAAACACTCACACACACATACGAATTATTTCTATCCCTATTCCCCTCTTTTTATCGGTATGTGTGTGTGTGTGTGTGTGTGTGTGTGTGTGTGTGTGTGTGTGTGTGTGTGTGTGTGTGTGTGTGTGTGTGTGTGCGCGCGTGCGTGTGTGTGTGTGCGCGCGTGTGTGTGTGCGCGCGTGTGTGTGTGTGCGTGATATGTATGTATGTATATGTGTGTGTGTGTGTGTGTGTGTGTGTGTGTGTGTGTGTGTGTGTGTGTGTGTGTGTGTGTGTGTGTGTGTGTGTGTGCGTGATATGTATGTATGTATGTATGTGTGTGTGTATGTGTGTGTGTGTGTGTGTGTGTGTGTGTGTGTGTGTGTGTGTGTGTGTGTGTGTGTGTGTGTGTGTGTGTGTGTGAGCACGCGCGTGCGTGTGTGTGCGCGTTTGTACGTTTGTGTGTGTGTGTGTGTGGTGTGTGTGGTGTGTGTGGTGTGTGTTGTGTGTGTGTGTGTGTGTGGTGTGTGTGTGTGTGTGTGTGTGTGTGTGTGTGTGTGTGTGTGTGTGTGTGTGTGTGTGTGTGTGTGTGTGTGTGTGTGTGTGTATGGTGTGTGTGTGTATGGTGTGTGTGTGTGTGTGTGTGTGTGTGTGTGTGTGTGTGTGTGTGTGTGTGTGTGTGTGTGTGTGTGTGTGTCTGTGTGTGTGTGTGTGTGTGTGTGTGTGTGTGTGTGTGTGTGTGTGTGTGTGTGTGTGTGTGTGTGTGTGTGTGTGTGTGTTTCCTCCTCGACAGTTACATCCCCTCAACCAGTCTCTATTAATTGAGTTACTTTTGCATCCACGACAGGACATAGGATGGCGGCGTACCTCTCTGATGACAACCTACACTCCTACAGGTACCACTCTTTACCCTGTCACGTATGCATCCCACGACCTGCACATGGTTCAAGCCCATCACCTATACTGTATGCCGTATGGTCA
>JAXIVD010009123.1:0-10000 GCA_036785275.1 Cancer borealis | reverse complement strand
AGTTCAAGTCGGAAGAAGGTGGAAATACAGATTCAGGTAAAGTGTTCCAGAGTTTACCAGTAGAAGGGAAGAAAGAATGAAGATACTGGTTAACTCTTGCATAAGGAAAGTGGACAGAATAGGGATGAGAACGAGTAGAAAATCGTGTGCGGCGAGGCGGCGGGATGGGGCAAGGCATGCAGTTAGCAAGGTCAGAAGAGCAGTTAACATGAAAATAACGGTAGAAGATAGAAAGAGATGCAACATTGCGGTGGAGTGTAAGAGGTTGAAAACAGTCAGTAAGAGGAGGGGAGTCAATAAGACGAAAAGCTTTTGACTCAACTTTGTTTAGCAACTCTGTGTGCGTGGAGCCTCCCATACGTGAGATACGTACTCCATACAGGGGCGGATAAGGCCCCTGTACAGAGTCAGAAACTGGTAGGGGGAGATAAGCTGGTGGAGATGACACAGGACACCCAACTTCTTTGAAACTTATTTAACAAGGGAAGAGATATGAGTTTTAGTAAAGGATAGGCCAAGGATGTTCAGTGTAGAAGAGGGGGACAGGTGTGTGTCGTCGAAGTAGAAGGGATAGTTGTCTGGAAGATTCTGTCGAGTGGATAGATGAAGGAATTGAGTGTTTGAGGCATTGAACAACACAAGGTTTTCTCTGCCCCAATCTGAAATTAAGGAAAGATCAAAAGTTAGGAGTCATTGGCCTGTTTCTGGTTTGGGCGTCTGGAGCAAGACGTAAAAAGTGCAAGATAGAGTCATCAGCAAATGAGTGGATAGAACACTGAGTAAGATTGAGGTCATTGATGAATAATCGGAAAAAGAGTGGGTGATAGGTCTTATGGTACTAAAATGACAAATTTCAATTATTTGCAACCTTCGAACTGTATTTTCCTATCATCTGTAAGGTTATGACTAGTTTCTGTGACTACTTCTATCAGCTGGGGTTTGTGGCGCAACCCTGTAATCCGGCGACTCGGAGGCTTGAGCCAGAGGACGGCTTGAAGTGAGGATAACTGCTGCGGGACTCCCCATGTTGAATGGGCGTCCGCACTAAGCTCGGCATCAATATGGCCGCCCCGGGGTAGCCTAGGGCGTCCAGGTTGTCTAAGGAGGTGTGAACCGGGCCAGGGGGGAAACCCAGCAGCCAAAAGCACCCGTGTCGAGCAGTAGTGGGATCGCGTCCGTGAGTGGGCGGCCCGTAGTAGCCTTGCTAACACAGGCGAACGTGGTTCTTTTACTTTTACTGTTATTATTTATATTGAAAAATACAGAAGGGCGTCTATATAAGAGATAACTGTAGATAGTCAGGCTACATGCTGGCCATAGTAGTAGTCTTGCTAACACAGACGAACGTGGTTTTTTTACTTTTACTGTTATTATTTACATTGAAAAATACAGAAAGGCGTCTATATAAGAGATAACTGTAGATAGTCAGGCTACATGCTGGCCATAGTAGTAGCCTTGCTAACACAGACGAACGTGGTTCTTCATAATTGATGTGGAGGAAAACATTAACAAAAGGTGCCAATAAATCAATCAATCAATCAATCAATCAATCAATCAATCAATCAATCAATAAATAAATACATAAATGTATATATATACATATAGTTTTTTTTCATGCTATTTGAAAACCGGCCAAGGGCAATAAATACTTAATGAAAAAAGCACACTTGTATTCCCGGTTCCCTAAAGAAAAATGAGTAATAAAAAAAATAGTGAGGCCAAATTAAGGTTGCAAGTGTTTCGATACCCTTCTCTCAAATGAGTTCAAGTCGGAAGAAGGTGGAAATACAGATTCAGGTAAAGAGTTCCAGAGTTTACCAGTAGAAGGGAAGAAAGAATGAAGATACTGGTTAACTCTTGCATAAGGAAAGTGGACAGAATAGGGATGAGAACGAGTAGAAAATCGTGTGCGGCGAGGCGGCGGGATGGGGCAAGGCATGCAGTTAGCAAGGTCAGAAGAGCAGTTAACATGAAAATAACGGTAGAAGATAGAAAGAGATGCAACATTGCGGTGGAGGGTAAGAGATTGAAAACAGTCAGTAAAAGGAGGGGAGTCAATAAGACGAAAAGCTTTTGACTCAACTTTGTTTAGCAACTCTGTGTGCGTGGAGCCTCCCATACGTGAGATACGTACTCCATACAGGGGCGGATAAGGCCCCTGTACAGAGTCAGAAACTGGTAAGGGGAGGTAAGCTGGTGGAGATGACACAGGACACCCAACTTCTTTGAAACTTATTTAACAAGGGAAGAGATATGAGTTTTAGTAAAGGATAGGCCAAGGATGTTCAGTGTAGAAGAGGGGAACAGGTGTGTGTCTTCGAAGTAGAAGGGATAGTTGTCTGGAAGATTCATTCGAGTGGATAGATGAAGGAATTGAGTTTTTGAGGCATTGAACAACACAAGGTTTTCTCTGCCCCAATCTGAAATTAAGGAAAGATCAAAAGTTAGGAGTCATTGGCCTGTTTCTGGTTTGGGCGTCTGGAGCAAGACGTAAAAAGTGCAAGATAGAGTCATCAGCAAATGAGTGGATAGAACACTGAGTAAGATTGAGGTCATTGATGAATAATCGGAAAAAGAGTGGGTGATAGGTCTTATGGTACTAAAATGACAAATTTCAATTATTTGCAACCTTCGAACTGTATTTTCCTACCATCTGTAAGGTTATGGCTAGTTTCTGTGACTGCCTCTATCAGCTGGGGTTTGTGGCACAACCCTGTAATCCGGCGACTCGGAGGCTTGAGCCAGAGGACGGCTTGAAGTGAGGATAACTACTGCGGGACTCCCCATGTTGAATGGGCGTCCGCACTAAGCTCGGCATCAATATGGCCGGCCCAGGGTAGCCTAGGGCGTCCAGGTTGTCTAAGGAGGTGTGAACCGGGCCAGGGGGGAAACCCAGCAGCCAAAAGCACCCGTGTCGAGCAGTAGTGGGATCGCGTCCGTGAGTGGGCGGCCCGTAGTAGCCTTGCTAACACAGGCGAACGTGGTTCTTTTACTTTTACTGTTATTATTTATATTGAAAAATACAGAAGGGCGTCTATATAAGAGATAACTGTAGATAGTCAGGCTACATGCTGGCCATAGTAATAGTCTTGCTAACACAGGCGAACGTGGTTCTTTTACTTTTACTGTTATTATTTACATTGAAAAATACAGAAGGGCGTCTATATAAGAGATAACTGTAGATAGTCAGGCTACATGCTGGCCATAGTAGTAGCCTTGCTAACACAGACGAACGTGGTTCTTCATAATTGATGTGGAGGAAAACATTAAGAAAAGGTGCCAATAAATAAATCAATCAATCAATCAATCAATCAATAAATAAATACATAAATGTATATATATACATATAGTTTTTTTTCATGCTATTTGAAAACCGGCCAAGGGCAATAAATACTTAATGAAAAAAGCACACTTGTATTCCCGGTTCCCTAAAGAAAAATGAGTAATAAAAAAAATAGTGAGGCCAAATTAAGGTTGCAAGTGTTTCGATACCCTTCTCTCAAATGAGTTCAAGTCGGAAGAAGGTGGAAATACAGATTCAGGTAAAGTGTTCCAGAGTTTACCAGTAGAAGGGAAGAAAGAATGAAGATACTGGTTAACTCTTGCATAAGGAAAGTGGACAGAATAGGGATGAGAACGAGTAGAAAATCGTGTGCGGCGAGGCGGCGGGATGGGGCAAAGCATGCAGTTAGCAAGGTCAGAAGAGCAGTTAACATGAAAATAACGGTAGAAGATAGAAAGAGATGCAACATTGCGGTGGAGTGTAAGAGGTTGAAAACAGTCAGTAAGAGGAGGGGAGTCAATAAGACGAAAAGCTTTTGACTCAACTTTGTTTAGCAACTCTGTGTGCGTGGAGCCTCCCATACGTGAGATACGTACTCCATACAGGGGCGGATAAGGCCCCTGTACAGAGTCAGAAACTGGTAGGGGGAGATAAGCTGGTGGAGATGACACAGGACACCCAACTTCTTTGAAACTTATTTAACAAGGGAAGAGATATGAGTTTTAGTAAAGGATAGGCCAAGGATGTTCAGTGTAGAAGAGGGGGACAGGTGTGTGTCGTCGAAGTAGAAGGGATAGTTGTCTGGAAGATTCTGTCGAGTGGATAGATGAAGGAATTGAGTGTTTGAGGCATTGAACAACACAAGGTTTTCTCTGCCCCAATCTGAAATTAAGGAAAGATCAAAAGTTAGGAGTCATTGGCCTGTTTCTGGTTTGGGCGTCTGGAGCAAGACGTAAAAAGTGCAAGATAGAGTCATCAGCAAATGAGTGGATAGAACACTGAGTAAGATTGAGGTCATTGATGAATAATCGGAAAAAGAGTGGGTGATAGGTCTTATGGTACTAAAATGACAAATTTCAATTATTTGCAACCTTCGAACTGTATTTTCCTATCATCTGTAAGGTTATGACTAGTTTCTGTGACTACTTCTATCAGCTGGGGTTTGTGGCGCAACCCTGTAATCCGGCGACTCGGAGGCTTGAGCCAGAGGACGGCTTGAAGTGAGGATAACTGCTGCGGGACTCCCCATGTTGAATGGGCGTCCGCACTAAGCTCGGCATCAATATGGCCGCCCCGGGGTAGCCTAGGGCGTCCAGGTTGTCTAAGGAGGTGTGAACCGGGCCAGGGGGGAAACCCAGCAGCCAAAAGCACCCGTGTCGAGCAGTAGTGGGATCGCGTCCGTGAGTGGGCGGCCCGTAGTAGCCTTGCTAACACAGGCGAACGTGGTTCTTTTACTTTTACTGTTATTATTTATATTGAAAAATACAGAAGGGCGTCTATATAAGAGATAACTGTAGATAGTCAGGCTACATGCTGGCCATAGTAGTAGTCTTGCTAACACAGACGAACGTGGTTTTTTTACTTTTACTGTTATTATTTACATTGAAAAATACAGAAAGGCGTCTATATAAGAGATAACTGTAGATAGTCAGGCTACATGCTGGCCATAGTAGTAGCCTTGCTAACACAGACGAACGTGGTTCTTCATAATTGATGTGGAGGAAAACATTAACAAAAGGTGCCAATAAATCAATCAATCAATCAATCAATCAATCAATCAATCAATCAATCAATAAATAAATACATAAATGTATATATATACATATAGTTTTTTTTCATGCTATTTGAAAACCGGCCAAGGGCAATAAATACTTAATGAAAAAAGCACACTTGTATTCCCGGTTCCCTAAAGAAAAATGAGTAATAAAAAAAATAGTGAGGCCAAATTAAGGTTGCAAGTGTTTCGATACCCTTCTCTCAAATGAGTTCAAGTCGGAAGAAGGTGGAAATACAGATTCAGGTAAAGAGTTCCAGAGTTTACCAGTAGAAGGGAAGAAAGAATGAAGATACTGGTTAACTCTTGCATAAGGAAAGTGGACAGAATAGGGATGAGAACGAGTAGAAAATCGTGTGCGGCGAGGCGGCGGGATGGGGCAAGGCATGCAGTTAGCAAGGTCAGAAGAGCAGTTAACATGAAAATAACGGTAGAAGATAGAAAGAGATGCAACATTGCGGTGGAGGGTAAGAGATTGAAAACAGTCAGTAAAAGGAGGGGAGTCAATAAGACGAAAAGCTTTTGACTCAACTTTGTTTAGCAACTCTGTGTGCGTGGAGCCTCCCATACGTGAGATACGTACTCCATACAGGGGCGGATAAGGCCCCTGTACAGAGTCAGAAACTGGTAAGGGGAGGTAAGCTGGTGGAGATGACACAGGACACCCAACTTCTTTGAAACTTATTTAACAAGGGAAGAGATATGAGTTTTAGTAAAGGATAGGCCAAGGATGTTCAGTGTAGAAGAGGGGAACAGGTGTGTGTCTTCGAAGTAGAAGGGATAGTTGTCTGGAAGATTCATTCGAGTGGATAGATGAAGGAATTGAGTTTTTGAGGCATTGAACAACACAAGGTTTTCTCTGCCCCAATCTGAAATTAAGGAAAGATCAAAAGTTAGGAGTCATTGGCCTGTTTCTGGTTTGGGCGTCTGGAGCAAGACGTAAAAAGTGCAAGATAGAGTCATCAGCAAATGAGTGGATAGAACACTGAGTAAGATTGAGGTCATTGATGAATAATCGGAAAAAGAGTGGGTGATAGGTCTTATGGTACTAAAATGACAAATTTCAATTATTTGCAACCTTCGAACTGTATTTTCCTACCATCTGTAAGGTTATGGCTAGTTTCTGTGACTGCCTCTATCAGCTGGGGTTTGTGGCACAACCCTGTAATCCGGCGACTCGGAGGCTTGAGCCAGAGGACGGCTTGAAGTGAGGATAACTACTGCGGGACTCCCCATGTTGAATGGGCGTCCGCACTAAGCTCGGCATCAATATGGCCGGCCCAGGGTAGCCTAGGGCGTCCAGGTTGTCTAAGGAGGTGTGAACCGGGCCAGGGGGGAAACCCAGCAGCCAAAAGCACCCGTGTCGAGCAGTAGTGGGATCGCGTCCGTGAGTGGGCGGCCCGTAGTAGCCTTGCTAACACAGGCGAACGTGGTTCTTTTACTTTTACTGTTATTATTTATATTGAAAAATACAGAAGGGCGTCTATATAAGAGATAACTGTAGATAGTCAGGCTACATGCTGGCCATAGTAATAGTCTTGCTAACACAGGCGAACGTGGTTCTTTTACTTTTACTGTTATTATTTACATTGAAAAATACAGAAGGGCGTCTATATAAGAGATAACTGTAGATAGTCAGGCTACATGCTGGCCATAGTAGTAGCCTTGCTAACACAGACGAACGTGGTTCTTCATAATTGATGTGGAGGAAAACATTAAGAAAAGGTGCCAATAAATAAATCAATCAATCAATCAATCAATCAATAAATAAATACATAAATGTATATATATACATATAGTTTTTTTTCATGCTATTTGAAAACCGGCCAAGGGCAATAAATACTTAATGAAAAAAGCACACTTGTATTCCCGGTTCCCTAAAGAAAAATGAGTAATAAAAAAAATAGTGAGGCCAAATTAAGGTTGCAAGTGTTTCGATACCCTTCTCTCAAATGAGTTCAAGTCGGAAGAAGGTGGAAATACAGATTCAGGTAAAGTGTTCCAGAGTTTACCAGTAGAAGGGAAGAAAGAATGAAGATACTGGTTAACTCTTGCATAAGGAAAGTGGACAGAATAGGGATGAGAACGAGTAGAAAATCGTGTGCGGCGAGGCGGCGGGATGGGGCAAAGCATGCAGTTAGCAAGGTCAGAAGAGCAGTTAACATGAAAATAACGGTAGAAGATAGAAAGAGATGCAACATTGCGGTGGAGTGTAAGAGGTTGAAAACAGTCAGTAAGAGGAGGGGAGTCAATAAGACGAAAAGCTTTTGACTCAACTTTGTTTAGCAACTCTGTGTGCGTGGAGCCTCCCATACGTGAGATACGTACTCCATACAGGGGCGGATAAGGCCCCTGTACAGAGTCAGAAACTGGTAGGGGGAGATAAGCTGGTGGAGATGACACAGGACACCCAACTTCTTTGAAACTTATTTAACAAGGGAAGAGATATGAGTTTTAGTAAAGGATAGGCCAAGGATGTTCAGTGTAGAAGAGGGGGACAGGTGTGTGTCGTCGAAGTAGAAGGGATAGTTGTCTGGAAGATTCTGTCGAGTGGATAGATGAAGGAATTGAGTGTTTGAGGCATTGAACAACACAAGGTTTTCTCTGCCCCAATCTGAAATTAAGGAAAGATCAAAAGTTAGGAGTCATTGGCCTGTTTCTGGTTTGGGCGTCTGGAGCAAGACGTAAAAAGTGCAAGATAGAGTCATCAGCAAATGATTGGATAGAACACTGAGTAAGATTGAGGTCATTGATGAATAATCGGAAAAAGAGTGGGTGATAGGTCTTATGGTACTAAAATGACAAATTTCAATTATTTGCAACCTTCGAACTGTATTTTCCTATCATCTGTAAGGTTATGACTAGTTTCTGTGACTACTTCTATCAGTTGGGGTTTGTGGCGCAACCCTGTAATCCGGCGACTCGGAGGCTTGAGCCAGAGGACGGCTTGAAGTGAGGATAACTGCTGCGGGACTCCCCATGTTGAATGGGCGTCCGCACTAAGCTCGGCATCAATATGGCCGCCCCGGGGTAGCCTAGGGCGTCCAGGTTGTCTAAGGAGGTGTGAACCGGGCCAGGGGGGAAACCCAGCAGCCAAAAGCACCCGTGTCGAGCAGTAGTGGGATCGCGTCCGTGAGTGGGCGGCCCGTAGTAGCCTTGCTAACACAGGCGAACGTGGTTCTTTTACTTTTACTGTTATTATTTATATTGAAAAATACAGAAGGGCGTCTATATAAGAGATAACTGTAGATAGTCAGGCTACATGCTGGCCATAGTAGTAGTCTTGCTAACACAGACGAACGTGGTTTTTTTACTTTTACTGTTATTATTTACATTGAAAAATACAGAAAGGCGTCTATATAAGAGATAACTGTAGATAGTCAGGCTACATGCTGGCCATAGTAGTAGCCTTGCTAACACAGACGAACGTGGTTCTTCATAATTGATGTGGAGGAAAACATTAACAAAAGGTGCCAATAAATCAATCAATCAATCAATCAATCAATCAATCAATCAATCAATCAATCAATAAATAAATACATAAATGTATATATATACATATAGTTTTTTTTCATGCTATTTGAAAACCGGCCAAGGGCAATAAATACTTAATGAAAAAAGCACACTTGTATTCCCGGTTCCCTAAAGAAAAATGAGTAATAAAAAAAATAGTGAGGCCAAATTAAGGTTGCAAGTGTTTCGATACCCTTCTCTCAAATGAGTTCAAGTCGGAAGAAGGTGGAAATACAGATTCAGGTAAAGAGTTCCAGAGTTTACCAGTAGAAGGGAAGAAAGAATGAAGATACTGGTTAACTCTTGCATAAGGAAAGTGGACAGAATAGGGATGAGAACGAGTAGAAAATCGTGTGCGGCGAGGCGGCGGGATGGGGCAAGGCATGCAGTTAGCAAGGTCAGAAGAGCAGTTAACATGAAAATAACGGTAGAAGATAGAAAGAGATGCAACATTGCGGTGGAGGGTAAGAGATTGAAAACAGTCAGTAAAAGGAGGGGAGTCAATAAGACGAAAAGCTTTTGACTCAACTTTGTTTAGCAACTCTGTGTGCGTGGAGCCTCCCATACGTGAGATACGTACTCCATACAGGGGCGGATAAGGCCCCTGTACAGAGTCAGAAACTGGTAAGGGGAGGTAAGCTGGTGGAGATGACACAGGACACCCAACTTCTTTGAAACTTATTTAACAAGGGAAGAGATATGAGTTTTAGTAAAGGATAGGCCAAGGATGTTCAGTGTAGAAGAGGGGAACAGGTGTGTGTCTTCGAAGTAGAAGGGATAGTTGTCTGGAAGATTCATTCGAGTGGATAGATGAAGGAATTGAGTTTTTGAGGCATTGAACAACACAAGGTTTTCTCTGCCCCAATCTGAAATTAAGGAAAGATCAAAAGTTAGGAGTCATTGGCCTGTTTCTGGTTTGGGCGTCTGGAGCAAGACGTAAAAAGTGCAAGATAGAGTCATCAGCAAATGAGTGGATAGAACACTGAGTAAGATTGAGGTCATTGATGAATAATCGGAAAAAGAGTGGGTGATAGGTCTTATGGTACTAAAATGACAAATTTCAATTATTTGCAACCTTCGAACTGTATTTTCCTACCATCTGTAAGGTTATGGCTAGTTTCTGTGACTGCCTCTATCAGCTGGGGTTTGTGGCACAACCCTGTAATCCGGCGACTCGGAGGCTTGAGCCAGAGGACGGCTTGAAGTGAGGATAACTACTGCGGGACTCCCCATGTTGAATGGGCGTCCGCACTAAGCTCGGCATCAATATGGCCGGCCCAGGGTAGCCTAGGGCGTCCAGGTTGTCTAAGGAGGTGTGAACCGGGCCAGGGGGGAAACCCAGCAGCCAAAAGCACCCGTGTCGAGCAGTAGTGGGATCGCGTCCGTGAGTGGGCGGCCCGTAGTAGCCTTGCTAACACAGGCGAACGTGG
>JAXIVD010009122.1:15000-16058 GCA_036785275.1 Cancer borealis | reverse complement strand
ATAACGTGAAAAAGGGGTAAAAAAAACAATAAAACTGCATTATCGTGTTATTAGTTTTTATCATTATTGTTATTATGTATCGGTTAGCTATTTCAACTCTTGTGGGATCCCTGAACGTAAAATTTTACTACCCGTTGGAGTGTACGTACGTATGTATGTATATGTGAACATGTGTGTGTGTGTGGCGTGTGTGTGTGTCACTGAAACAGTCATGGGATAAAAAGCAGAAACCCTTCATTATGCACCAGACTGGCGATGGTCACTTGGCAAGCAAAACGCGGAAGAGAGTGTGATAACAGAGAGGTCGCCTACAGAGAGAAGGAAACATTAAATAGAATCATAAAAATGAGAAATGGGTGTAACTCAAGGTGAGGAAGACAGGCAAGAACCTTTTACATGGAGGAGAAACAATGATTGAGAGTAGAGAAAAAGAAGAGTATCAACGCAAAACAAATGTGTGCTGGGTCGCGCCTCAGCTGTGCAATGTTTGGTGTTGAGTGTTGGTTTAGCAAAGTTAAGAAGTTTGCCCAACACTTATTTTTTCATCCTCTGCTTTAAGAAAATGGAATAAATTCACGCAATGTATTCTCGGAAAGACATGATAGAAAATTATCCAGCTGGTCATTCTTTTAGTGAATATATATAATTTGACGTTATTAAGAACAGTAAAGAATGAAAGTAGAGCAAACATTAGGTAACTTTACTGAGTGACTTCAGGCTTTTTAACAAATATTATTTTAAGGAAGGGAAGGTAAATTATAATTGTTTTTTACTCCTAAAAATAAAAAAAATAAAACTGAAGGTATTTAAAGCTTGATAGACAAACGGAAATGATCAATAACTTTCACTGATTTCCATTTATCATATTCAATCAAGTTTCATAATACAAAGACCGAATTTCAGGTATAGAATCCGTATTTATGTCATGGTCCAATAATTTCCTTGTTTTATTTGTTTACTTATCTATTTTTTCTATTAAGGAAGTACAGGCAAGTTGATCGATCACTCCCACAATATAAAGAAAAGTCACCTGCTTACCGCAATCACCTTGAGAGAAA
>JAXIVD010009122.1:0-7500 GCA_036785275.1 Cancer borealis | reverse complement strand
TTTTTATTCAAGTAATTTCTTCTCATGAGGTGGACAAAAAACAGTAGAATATTAACTTTGCGTGGTGACATGATAGGAGAAGGTTAGGTTTACAATCAATAGTCACCGTGCACCACTCCTTCTCATTCTATTGCTTAAGCATCTTACATCGAGGGAATATACAAAAAAAAAAAAAACGAAATACATAACTCACTTTGCGACAATCTTTTCAAATAAACTATATTCATATGCTGTAAAAAAACAAAAACAATGCTAAGTGTGAGTGCATGATTGACAATACACGAATTACAGTAAATCAAACAAACAACAAATGAAGGTCAATTAGAATGTGAAGGAAATACATACAGTACCTGACCAGCATCTCCCTAACGCTTAACCAGGTGTTATTAATTTTTTTCACAACGTTCGGCGGTCTTGTCCTGTATCTCAATGAGTGGCATTAAGGGAGGTGAGTTTGAGGATGTCCGGGGCTGCATGTAGGTGTGTGTGTGTGTGTGTGTGTGTGTGTGTGTGTGTGTGTGTGTGTGTGTGTGTGTGTGTGTGTGTGTGTGTGTGTGTGTGTGTGTGTGTCTGTGTGTGTGTGTGTGTGTGTGTGTGTGTGTGTGTGTGTGTGTGTGTGTGTGTGTGTGTGTGTGTGTGAGCCGCGCGGTGACAGGAAGCAGGAAGGCTTCAGGTGACCCAGTGCAGGTGGACTTTTACTAATCTAATGAGTGCCTTGATGCCTGCTTGAAGGTGGCTTGTAGGTGGTAGGTAGATGGATAGATAGATTGATAGACATATTGATAGATAGGTAGTTAGATACATATATAGATAGATTGGTAAATGGATACACACACACACACACACACACACACACACACACACACACACACACACACACACACACACACACACACACACACACACACACACACACGTACGCACGCACGCACGCACGCACACACACACACACACACACACACACACACACACACACACACACACACACACACACACACACACACACACACACTAAACCATGTAAAGCGTAAAACAAAAATGAAAAGCATAATTAGTAGTCTTCCAATGAAAGTGTTGTTTTTTTCAGTCCACTCGTCACTTTCAAACTGACCACAAAGTTGAAGGAGATTACACGAGAAAATTCATCTGATAAAAACTTTAACCTCTTGGTCTCCCACCTTGCACCTTGTAGAGACAAAAAAAATATAATGTTACTTATGCTTTACCTTACCTTGTCCTTCAATTGTAATAATTTACTCTTTTTGCTTCTCAGTGTGATTTTCTTCCCTTATTTATTTATCAATTTTAAATTATTGTTTTTTGAAGGGATAGTTATGCGAAGGCTATTATATATTGTAATGGAAAACTTTAATGATGGGAGTTATTCAGGCAATGCATTTTGTTAATATTCAAATAGCACATCGTCATATTTTTCAGTAATCCACTTTTTGTTTTCAATTAAGCAGTGTACCTTCAGAAACTCATTAATGACTTTTTTTTAAGAAGCTTCTTAACTTTTATTTCCGCAACATTATTTTTTGTTTGTGCTCTTGTTTTTATTTCCTGCACAGTCAGGTTCCTCCCAAGGCAGTGTTCCTTCCTAGTTTCCCTTGGCCAGTGCATCTTTGTGTTTAGATATTGTACAATCTTCCTACTTTTATGCAGGCAAGTCAACCTTCTAACTAATTCACATGTACGCTCAACAAATTATCTAGCACATCTGATGACCAGGAAGACTCAGAATCAAAAGCAAAACATACATCACGTAAGATGCAGAATACAGGCAACTGCAGAAATACCATGCACCAAGGTTTCGTAGTCACGGCTCACAGGCCCTTACGCTGTAGGATTGCGCCATAGAAGTAACATCCTGTATAACTAACATCCAAAGGTAGGTAGCTATAGGCTGTTCACGCCTATCAATGTTATAATCGCACGGCTTTCATCTACAGCGGCGTGCCTATCCATTTATTAATTTAAATCCTTCATCAAGGTCCTCGCTGTATAGAATCCATCATTCGTGAAAACTAGCCTCTATGACAGTAACAAGGACTCCAATCTCCTCCCTCTTCCGCTCATCTCGTCTAGGCTCGCCCCATATTCACGCGAGCTGTGACCTCAAACACCAAGGAAAAGAAGGACACCGCCACTCATTATCACACTTGAACGGAAACACCACACGTGCAGCCGCGGCTCTGACTACCCCGAGGCGTGTGACATTGCAGGGTTATGGCTCTTGTTGCGGCCCAGTCAGGAAGGGAAATAAAGAAAATGGATAGGGAAGGGATTTATACCGTCATGGGGTGTGGCTGAGGAGGAAATAAGCTTCAGGACTGCACGTTCCGCCGTCCTTTCATGATTGCAGATGTTCGTTTGCCTCTCACTCATTGTTGTCAAATATTTCCTAAAGTGTGGTGTCCAGTTGCCCAAACTGTGACCTTGAAGCGTCCTGTCTTTATTTAGTGTTCGTCACGGTTCATAAAATTCTCCTACTTTTGATTTATCGTTATGTTTCATCATCTGTCAGAATTACACGTCAGCTCAACTCTGTATAATTGTTATTGTTAATTATGTTATCACTTAACTCGACAGTGTATGACTTAGAAGAATGTGTGTCATCTTTATATTATCTACTCACGACCATCTCATCCGTTCGTCCTATTTCTTGTTATATAAATACACACATAGTATATCACAGATTGTCATCCGTAAGGCTTCTTAAATCCTGGAGGTGTTCACGTCACATCCTTTGACCTCATTGTGGTGTTGTCCTTTTTCTGTGAGAAGGCGAAGGATACATATGGCGGCTTCTTCACTTTTCTTGAATCGCTATTACACCAAACTTAGTCATTGTGTTACCTTCGGACAGACCCCTCACCTCCTCACCCCCTCACCCCCAACCCAAGAAAAAACACCTCTTCCATGTTTTTTCCCATTTTTCTAACCCCTTAACAGTTGCATTACTACAGTCTTACCAATATTAAATGCATGTATAGGAAACTATGTACTTTTCTAATAGCTTTTTCATTCTTTTGTTTTGAAATATTGCAGGAGACCTTGTGTGACCTTGTGTCGCATCACAAAAC
This sequence comes from Cancer borealis, assembly GCA_036785275.1. Taxonomy (NCBI): domain Eukaryota; kingdom Metazoa; phylum Arthropoda; class Malacostraca; order Decapoda; family Cancridae; genus Cancer; species Cancer borealis. Next base: position 4,414 of record JAXIVD010009122.1, on the reverse strand, counting down.
CGTAGGGAAGGTCAGAGAGTGGGCGACACATGCCTAACCTAACGTCCCATAAACACCGCGTCCCACCTCTGAACACGACTCAAGGTGTGGGAGGTGCAAGACAAGGAGGAGGGGAAGGACCAGACAAGGTAATCCACTCCTTTAATCACGAATTTCATGCCTGCATCATTCTCAATTCTTTCCTACTTTTATTTTAGTATTTGTATTGGTGATTCGTGTAAACATTTATGCGATGCGACTTGTGTTGAGTTCTGGGTACATAATTATGAGGCTCGGACACAGGTTACATAATTTCTGGTGAGAGACAAAGACCTCACTTTGACTCCAGACTCGTGCTGGTTTTCAATGTCAGTGTTTTTTCTTCTTCTTTTATCTCATTCTGCTGTATTTTCAATTTATTTCTGAGACTCACTACATATTTATCCTTACCATTTTGCGTTTCAACCCTCAATGCCTTCCTTGACCCTTGTGTGTGTGTGTGTGTGTGTGTGTGTGTGTGTGTGTGTGTGTGTGTGTGTGTGTGTGTGTGTGTGTGTGTGTGTGTGTGTGTGTGTGTGTGTGCGTGCGTGTGTATGTGTGTGTATGTGTGTGCGTGTGTGTGTGTGTGCGTGTGTGTGTGTGTGTGTATATGTGTACGTGTGTATGTGTGTGTGTGTGTGTGTGTGCGTGTGTGTGTGTGTGTGTGTGTGTGTGTGTGTGTGTGTGTGTGTGTGTGTGTGTGTGTGTGTGTAATAATAATAAATAATAATAATAAATGGTGTGTGTGTGTGTGTGTGTGTGTGTGTGTGTGTGTGTGTGTGTGTGTGTGTGTGTGTGTGTGTGTGTGTGTGTGTGTGTGTGTGTGTGTGTGTGTGTGTGTGTGTGTGTGTGTGTGTGTGTGTGTGTGTGTGTGTGTGTGTGTGTGTGTGTGTGTGTGTGTGTGTGTGTGTGTGTGTGTGTGTGTGTGTGTGTGTGTGTGTGTGTGTGTGTGTGTGTGTGTGTGTGTGTGTGTGTGTCTTCTTTTATCATCACGTAGCCGGAATATATAATTATAACCATCAATATTATCACACACAATATTTTCTTCTTTCTCGTCTCACCCACGAAGCAAAATCTTGAGAACAACTTCGCCACCAAGGAAAGGAAAGGAAAAAAAAAATCTTTCATCATGATAATTCCGTCTCAGTTTTATAATGGTTTTCTCTTTTAGTTTCTGTTTCCTCTTGATTCTTCCCTTCCCAAAACAGGAAGAAGGACGAGGCCTCTTCCTTGTCTTCCTCCTCCTCCTCGTGCTTGAGAAATACCTGTTTAAGTGTATAAGGCTAAGGTCTCAGGAACGAGTCTTTTTTCCTTGTAGACTAATCACAATATTATGAAGTAAGATTAGGGGAAATAAGTACATGACTAAACTGCGAGTGAGATTTGAGGAATAAAACATATTAATAAACTGCGAGTAAAAGTGGGAAAAAAAAGTAGATTAATACACCGCGAAAGTAAGATTGGGGAAAAAGTAGATGAATTAAACTCGAGTAAGATTTGGGAGATAAATAGATACGTATATGAATAAAGTGCGCAAAATAAAGTGAATTTACATAAGTAGTCATCAGTATTAAAGTTCTTTCTCGCAATACTTCACTGTTTCAGTGTTGAAGAACAGAACTTATGAAGAAATCTTTATTTTCCTGAGACACACACTAGCATTACGGGAACGAATATAGCACAAGAAGGAAGATCAGATGAGTAAAACACGTAAGCTATCCTTAAACGATAATGTGTTCACCAAAAAAACGGTCTCTTTCTCTATGTACTACTTAAATCTTACTTTAGAGAACGCCACACTAGATAACGAAGGTGCTGTTTTGTTTAGTTTCTTCTACACATACTACACTCTCAGCCAAGTTCTTATGTTCTTATAAAATGTGGTCAACAGTTATATTTTATATAATATCTATCATTTATACCAAATTTTGTATGGATTAACTGGTAGTGATAGTTTATTCGTAGTAAAGAAAGTAAAACTGCATCTTACATCGATTGTTATTTATATAATCATGTTTTTGTATATTAATTTTACCACACTTTTTTTTTATATTAATGGTTAGTTTGGTTGAGGTGTTAGATCTATCTTCTTCTCCTTCATTCTTGACGGTGTTATGTTGTTAAAGTAGAAATCTGTTTGTGTTCAGTAATTTAAGTCACTTCATCATAAACGAGTATACTTACTAACTTTACATAGACCTGCTAACTCTTCTTGTCTTTAGTGTGATTATGCATTGAAATTATGTGCATACCTTTGTACATGATGATTCCTCACATTAATGATTGTAAGCAAATTTAACAAAACAATGATAAGCTGGAGTCAGTTTAGTTTTTTATGGAATGTTTTACTTGTCTTTGCAATATCAAAATAGTATTTTATGTTAAGGAAGCCATTTTACAGTAATCATATCACTCTATAAGGTATTAAACTATTACACATTATGAAAATATTTTGTAAAGTACATTGATAATTCCTTAAGACAACACAGCGTGAATCATTCTAATATATACTATTTTTCCTTTTTTAACTAAGTTTCTGAGACAACCTCCTGACGTGATCAACAGTAAACAATAATCGACGTTTTTTATAAGTATGTAAATGTTTGACAAAATCGTTATAACTTACACTTAGGCTTCTAAGGACACGTAGTTACACTCACGTTTACACTGTTCATGCATTTCGTTAATCAAGATGAATTCCTATGTACTAAGAGAGATAAATTATCATTTTGCTAAATATTACAGCAACATCAGATTATTATTACTAAAATTATTCCTTTCTCTCACCTCCTTTAACAGTAATAGTGGTCTAGTAAAACACCTTCTTCTATTTCATTATATACTCTTAGATTTCCTTGTTCTCATTTCCTACAAGGTATATTACGTGCATGGCATTCCTTTTAACAGGTGGAAGGGAAGGTGAACGGGGAGGAACCTTGCGTGTATTCCATTCTAATCTGCCACACGTAGTTAACCAGTAGTAGTAGTAGTAGTTCAGCAGATACCCTCGTTAAGGACTAACAAATATTTTAGCATCTCTTCTTCATATGTAAATCTGCGTAAAGACATATCCTTCCGCACTCCAATTTCCTTATCGACTTTTCAGTTTGCACACTAATAAATACCAACACCAGTTCCTGACGCCACCCCCAAAAAAGTAATCGGAAGGAACCACGAGAACAAGGAGTAGCGAAAACGTATTACTAGTTTTCGTTCTGTATACGATCGCGTGCAGGCTAGTTTTTGCGACGGCTCTTGACCTTCGTGTCGCGGTGCTGCGGTGGGATCTGGGGCAGCTAAGGGAGGGACGGACTAGTAGGTGGACGGAACTACCGATACCCAGCACTGCACAGACTGCGGAAGCTAACTCACCCCAATCAGGAATTTACATATATAAGTACACTGAGTAAGAAACTGACCACTCTGCTGACTCACTGCATTCAGAAAACGTGGTTATGTCTTGTTATGTCGGGTGTGTGTGTGTGTGTGTGTGTGTGTGTGTGTGTGTGTGTGTGTGTGTGTGTGTGTGTGTGTGTGTGTGTGTGTGTGTGTGTGTGTGTGTGTGTGTGTGTGTGTGTGTTGTGTGTGTGTGTGTGTGTGGGTGTGGGTGTGGGTGTGTGTGTGTGTGTGTGTGTGTGTGTGTGTGTGTGTGTGTGTGTGTGTGTGTGTGTGTGTGTATGTGTGTGTGTTTTCTACTTCTTTTTCTAAACGTTAATTTAGTTTTTTCTTTTATTTCACGTCATATTTCTCTTTTCCTTCTCTTTCTGTCTCTATCTTTCTCTTTCTCTTTCTCTCTCTCTCTCTCTCTCTCTCTCTCTCTCTCTCTCTCTCTCTCTCTCTCTCTCTCTCTCTCTCTCTCTCTCTCTCTCTCTCTCTCTCTCTTTCTCTTCTTCCACGTCCCTTGGGGTATTTCCCAAGGTCGTCCCCCTGTCTCTTCACTCCTCACTTACCTGAAGGAGTAAAGGTTCAAACCTTACTTCCACCACGTGTCTAAATATTTCCTCCTCTTTTTTTTTTTCTCTCTCTCTGTCTCTCCTTTCGTATCTTGGCTCGCTTCCTCTACTACGAGTTAATATGTAGCGCACGTCGCCGCTGTAGTGCTATGTCTGTGTCCTTGTAACTACACTACTACGTATTTAAGTGTCGTTTTGTGGTGGAGTGACGCGCATTTCCTACCATTCACTTTCTCTTCGTAGCTTGGTGGGATGCCGTGTTGTTTGCTCCGGCGGTCGTATTTACCTCTCTGGACGCTGCTTCATAACATTCAGTCTTGGTTGTTTCGCTCGCCTCCCTCACACTACCTTGCTGCCACCGGGTGTTGTTAGACGCGCTCCTCCCTAATGATCCGTAACATCCAGTCCTTCTTCCTGGTATTTATCTCACGCTTCCAACACAC
>JAXIVD010009121.1:15000-16061 GCA_036785275.1 Cancer borealis | reverse complement strand
ATAATATAAATAATAATAATAATCAAATAATAATAATAATAATAATAATAATAATAGTAATAATAAAGTAATAAATAATAACAATAGTAATAGTACCCGCGTTTATATCCGCCTGCCTTTCCATGTAACTATCTATCTATGAGCACCAAACTTTCTCGAGAACCACTACACCTAAGTCATGATAAACTTGACTAAGCACACTTGACCTGGTGCATCAACATCTCCAGTGATCACACAGCGGCAAACACTCACCACACGGGAGTCCACTAGGCCCTTCCTTCCTTCCTTCCCTTCCCTTCTATTACACCAAACACCTTGACAGCGGTTTGATGAGGGACAAAGATAACATAATCGCGGTGAAGGAAGTAGAGAAACAACAAGACCAATGACTGAGTTCGTGAAAAAGTAGAAAACACAATAATGATAATGATGATGATGATAATAATAATAATAATAATAATAATAATAATAATAATAATAATAATAATAATATAAAAAAGGAAAATTTATATATCAATAAGCATGTTCTTCCTATTCCTTCCTCCCTGTTCAAAGAAGACTCATGCCTGCTAGAACATAAATAACGGAAGGCAGGTAAGCAGGCAGTGAGTGAGTGAGTGAAGTTTGAATAAGAGGAAAAGAAGCCCCCCCAGACCACCCCTCGTTCCTTCCTTTCGACTGGGTATTAGCAAAGGAAACCTGACATAGCTCCCAGCTGAAGATGTCACTTTGGATAAGAGGATACGCTTCCCACGACTATGATAGAGGAAACGTGGATCAATTTCCTTTTATACCAGCTCGCTGCTTCCCCCTTTGGTGATTATGGTAGTTGAACACACCCAATAACCATTACAATATTAACAGTGTGGATGTCTAACAAACCTTTTACAACATAACACCTACACGCTATCAATTCTTAACCTCAACATTTACACTCGCATACAGACATTCACAAGCAGTACACGATAGTAACCGTGTGAGTGACTGGTTAACTGGTTGAGGGTGAAGGGTAGTAGTGGTACGTAGGTAATACCTGCCGCTGAAGTTTATACCAATGCATG
>JAXIVD010009121.1:7500-10000 GCA_036785275.1 Cancer borealis | reverse complement strand
CTTCTTCCCTCCCTCCCTCCCTCCCTCCCTCCCTCCCTCCCTCCCTCCCTCTCTCTCTCTTTCTTTTATTCCTTGCTCCCTCCCTTCCTCTTCATTCCTCCCTCCCTATCTCTCCCTACCTTTCCTTTCCTTTACTATTCTGCTCCATCCCTCTTTTTCTCTCCAACCTACCTTCCTTCATTTCATCCCTTCTTCCCTTCCTCCTTCCTTCCCTCCATCTCTCCCTCCCTCTTCATTCTTTGCTCCCTACCTCCCTCTTTCCCTCTCCAACCTTCTTTCCTTCCTTCGTTTCCTCCCTTCCAATCTTTCCCTCTCTCCCTCTTCTCGCCAAACATTTTATATCACTATCAGGTCTATCAACACCACCACCATCACCACCACCACCACCACCACCACCACCACCACCACCACCATTCTCTCACTACCTACCTTTTTTTTTTAAGAGGAATTTCAAAACCTAACTCTGACCACCATCACAACATCAAAATGACTTTCCTCGTCTTCCTACCTACCACAAAACACTTGGATTTTTGTTTATTTTATTACTACTACTACTATTACTACTTTTACGGGTATGGATGTTAAAGTCTGCACATATAATTGTTGTTCCTTAAAGAAGAATATTGATGTAATTCGCACCTTAACTTCTTTTAAATATGATTTTATTTTTCTTCAGGAAACTTTTATAGTAGAGGATAGACTTGGTGACATAGATTTTATCAGTGAAGACTATGAGGGTGTAAGTGTGCCAGCTACTTACTCTGAAAAGACTCTTTTGTCCAATGCAGGGAGGTGTGAAGGTGGACTGGCTTGTATATGGAAAAAGGATTTGCCATTTGAGATAAAGGTGCTCATTCTTGATAAGGATTACATTGCCTTACAGTTGTCAGTGGGTGACTTGAGGATTTTGTTAATTAATGTGTATATGAGGAGTGTAACTTGGGAGGGGAAGACACTTGATGAATATCTACAAGGGTTACATGCTTTGGAATATGTTTTAATTAATAATGATTTTAATTCTGTATATATTTTAGGTGATTTTAATGCAGATCCTTTCATGAGCAGAGCCTGGAACCATTTAAATCATTTTTGCGAGAGAAATTATTTGTCTTGTATGGATTTTAAGCTGATGGATTCTAGTAGTTTTACTTTTATACCATACAACAACTCGTACTGTAAGTGGTTGGATCATATTGTAGGAAGGAACTCAAAGGATGTGTGTGTTAATGATGTGAAAGTTTTATATGAACTCGTTGGATCTGATCACTTACCAATGGTGGGAAATATTCATTTAGAAAATGTAACTAATGTTTGCAATATTAAGAAAGAGAAAGATAGAAACAGGTTTTATATTGCTTGGAAAAAACTCTCTGGTGATGATTTTTCAAAGTTATTTCAAGAAATCGACAACAACATCAGGGGCATCATGCCCTGCGAGGCAACGAAATGCTGCTCTGTTGGTTGTCAGAATGAATGCCACCTTGCACAACTTGATGATATTTATATGTTGATTGTTAGTAATGTTTTGTATTCCTCTGGACATTATGCTAAACAGATAGTTAATAATAGCACATTTAAGGTGATACCAGGATGGAATAGACATGTCAAGGAATTGTATAGTAAGTCACGGGAGGATTATAAGAAATGGTTAGTAAATGGAAGAGTTAGAGATTCTGATGAATTTAGGAAGATGAACATGAGTCGGAAGGTGTTCAAAGAGGCCTTATCACTATGTAAGAAAAATGAAACAGATGAGAGATCTTTCTCCATACAGGAGAAATTTATCAATAAGAATATGAATGAATTTTGGAATGAAGTTAAGCAGCAGTCTAATAAAGTCAAGTGGTCTAGTGTTATTAATGGTGAAAATGATACAGAAAAGATTATTAACATTTTTACTGGAAGGTTTTTAAATGGTGATAACAACGATTGTGATATAGATAAAAGAGATGAAGAAAATCTTCTACATAAACTGAAAGAGGTGTGGCATCAAAAGAAAAAGTTTACTATGACAACTTCACCTGAAACATTAAAAAAGTATATTGGCAAACTTAAGAATGGGGTGGGCCATGATGGTATCCACTCTCAGTTTCTGAGGCATGCAACATATGAATATCTAGTGCAATTGAGTCTTTTTATGAATGCTTGTTTCAATCATTGTTATATTCCAGTGGAATTATTGAAAGGTGATATTAACCCTATCATTAAAGATACTAAGGGTAATTCCACAGACCCAGCCAATTATAGACCAGTGATGTTGTCTTCTTGTTTGTTGAAGATTTTTGAAATGCACATTTTAGATATTTTAGAAGAAAAGTTATTCTTTGATTTTAGGCAGCTAGGTTTTAGCAAGCAGATGTCAACAAATGATGCATATTTTACACTTAGAGAAACTGTAACACCATATATAAAGGGTTATGGAAAGGCATTTGCTGCTTTTATAGATCTCTCTAAGGCTTTTGACAGGATAAATCATAATATATTAGGTAACATGTTATTA
>JAXIVD010009120.1:0-10000 GCA_036785275.1 Cancer borealis | reverse complement strand
CTATCTTCAAGCCCCGCTGGCTGTGTCCCACGCCTCGCCCCGCTAGGGTAATGGCTTCATTCGGATTGCTGACTCGCGAAGTTGTTGGCGGCGTGTTCATAATGGAAAACATTGATTTATTGGCTGAACTACAAGGCGTGTACTCTAGAGGCTTTATCCTTTCGGCGGAGAAGCTGCGGGCGTGCTGGCTATTACATGTTAACTGTTGAGTCACCTGTAGGCAGGGGCACCTCCGTCTGGGCTTAATAACAACTCTTCGTCTAGTAATGGCTTACTAATGAACTGTTGGGCCGTCAGCCGTGGAGGCAAGACATCTTAGAAAGGCTGCCAAGCTGCGGCGGCGCGTCAAGGAGGCCCTGGATGGTGGCAGCACTTTGGTACACTTTTTTGTACATGGGAAGGTTGTCTGGAGGGTGGTGGAAAGGTAAACTTATCCTTAATGTAGATTCAAGCTGCTAAAGGACATATGAAAGTTTATCTGCTTTGACAGTTTCACTTGCAAAGGCCAATACAAGACAACATGCATTATTAGATAAATTTGATTTTTTTTTTTCTTAACAATATAAAAAAAAAAATGTCTTTAGCACAACAGTTCCTGCTCGTTTCCCCGGGAGTCAGCATCACACAATCCTCACATTTATTTAATCCCATAACTAAGATTATTAGCCGTGGTGGTTATCAAGTATGAAGGTTGCCAAGTGAAGGAAGGACAGCAAAAACTGGTGCTTTGGCCGCCTCCACGACTCAACATTGCACGAGGAAACTCATGGCTGGATTGGCGTGGCTGTTCGATGTCCGATCTTATGTTATTATTTACTGACGTTCATTACAAGATTCATGGCAGGTATGTACCCACTTTTACCGCTACGACACGCGTGAGGTGATTTGATGAGAGCATAAATATTTCGCCTGTACTTCACCCCTCAAACCCACCTTTGCGAGGTGGTCTGGTTAACCTTCACGCTGCCGTCGGTCCGCAATGTTGACCATCTAGTAGGGTCTAGTTTCGCCTGTTTCAGGAATTCACCTTGTGATGAAGTATTACACTGGTACTCAAGAGAGTCGTCGTACCTGGTGACTTCAAACGATCAGGTGGACATAACACCGCACACGTGTGATACTGTGGTGAAGAGGAGAGAATGTCTGGTAACTAATGCATGGGAGAGGACACTGGCAGCACGTGTATTGCATCTATCTGGCCGGTGTCCCCAAAATCATGGGAAGAGAATGGCACAATATAATAAAATCTTCATGTCCTCGTCGTCACTATCCCCAGGTGGCAGCGGGTGTGGCGGCCGATAGGTGAGCGAAGCCTTTTTTATCGTAGTTTTTTAAAGTGTAACCTTGAGAGGAACACGACGGTCATTGGTGAACATTGGTGAACAGAAACAAGGAATAACCGGTAATCAGGTAGAGACAAGTGATGCGGCGGAACGGAGCGAGGATCGAACCAATAGAAATCTGAACAAGGAGGACAAGTGGCTCCCAAAACGCTGCGGGATACTCCTCCTGCAACACCCTCAGCCTTGTTGTTGTTGTTGTTGATGTTGTTGCTGCTGCTGCTGCTGCTGCTGCTGCTGCTGCTGCTGTTGTATGGTGTATCGTAGTGGAATTGTAATACATAGAGTTATTGTTTTTGTTCCTATATTGTTATTGTCTCATAAGGATAATGGTGGTGGTTAAGAACAGTCCATGCAAAAAAAAAAAAAAAATTCACACACACACACACACACACACACACACACACACACACACACACACACACACACACACACACACACACACACACACACACACACACACACACACACACACTACGACGCAAGGAGTATGAACATCAACTACTGATTAAAAGAAAAAAGACAAATAAGAAATTTAAGAAGAACTTGCCGGCAATGAGACTTACTATTAAACTTATCTAACACGTTTCTTCCTGTATGTCCGTCTGTCTGTCTATCTGTATGTATGTATGTATGTATGTTTGTCTATTTAGATTTCTGTGTCTGTGTCCGTCTTTCTTTTCGTTTTTTTTTTTTCTCTCTCTCTCTCTCTCTCTCTCTCTCTCTCTCTCTCTCTCTCTCTCTCTCTCTCTCTCTCTCTCTCTCTCTCTCTCTCTCTCTCTCTCTCTCTCTCTCTCTCTCTCTCTCTCTCTCTCTCTCTCTCTTTAATTATACGTATATTCCATTTAGGGCGAAGCTATGCATCCCCCCCTCCTCCTCCTCCTCCTCCTCCTCCTCCTCCTCCTCCTCCTCTTCCTCCTCCTCCTCCTCCTCCTCCTCCACCTACTCCTCCTCCTTCTCCTCCTCCATCTTTTTTCTATCTTCGTTCTAGTAAATTCAGTTAATCTAATGGAAGAACACAGACCTTTAAACACCCCCAACCAGCCAGCCTCCTCCCCCCCAGCCGCACCCCCCAGCCTTCCCCCAGCCTCCCCCCAGCCTACACCCATCCTTCGCCCAGCCTTCCCCCAGCCTTCCCCATCTAACACCACCACCACCACCACCATCATCATCCTTCCCCCATGTCCCTAAAAGTCTCACTCTGCAGTTCAATGTAAAGTAAGTCAGAAAAATTATAGTTATTTTTTTTTTCTTTTAACCTCTGTTCGTCTCCTAAAAATAATAAATAAAAGACCGTATGCAGTTTTTTTTTTTTCTCATGTTTTCGTTGAGTGTTTTGTTTCCTCGTTCTCGTGATTATTTAATGGACAAATTCTTTTATTTTATTTTATTGATCTATCTATTTATTTTGTTTATATATATTTTCGGGTCACATTTATTTTTTCCTCACGAATTGCTAATACGTGCATAATAATTGTCCTCCTATTCCCAGCTCACTCCTTTGTCTCTCGTTTCATCAGTATATACCGTTCTGAATTGATTAATATGCCCATAAATCACAACTCTGAACCTTTAATTTAACTAATCCAAGAATGTGTTTGAAGGTATAGATACAAAGACAGTCTACTTTAGTTCCCCTCCGTCAGATGGGCGCGGCGAGGTATGAGGTTGTTCACTCACGCTACACCGATATTTCGTACCCAGCTCGAGGTCTAGGCTGAAAGTAACGCAAGATGGCTCGAGATATGTCTGTCAATCGAGCTTTAAGAGACGTGCTGGTTAACGGTGAGGCATGTAGCTGTAACGTAAGTCCCGCTGTTTTTGCGCGATTCATGGTCTGCTCTACAATCATTTTGAGACGTTAGCTTTCTGGTCTCAGCACAGTGCTCTCTCCCCAGCATATAAAGAAGGAGGAGGAAACGGAAGTAAAGGCAGAGGGGAAATGCGTAGGAGAAATCGGAAGATGTAAATTAGGGAACCACGATTAATAAGGCGAAGAGAGAAGGATTACAAAGGAAGAACAGACATGAACAGTGCTATTGGACCTAATGAGGCTGTCCCTGTAGCTACACTCTACTATTATATTATACTATAGTAACTACATGTTAGCGGCAACAGGACAACAGGAAGAGAAAGATGTGAGATAAACACAACGCAGCAAAAACATCAGCATTATCAACGCGTGCCTATTACTCCTCAAAAAACAGGAATCGTTCAGTATAAAACCGAGAATGTGTTAGCGACGTGCCCTTGGCGGCGGCATAACACGAGGCACGGCACTACCGGGTGCGTTGCCAGCTGTTGGGAAGGACCGTCAGGCAGGCAGTCAGTTGGCATTTCCCTTTTATCTCCTGCAGGGGAATCCGTGCGTGGAGGGTCGGTGGGAGGTGAGGGATGTAGTGGTGGTGGTGGTGGTGATCGCTGGAGTAGGAAGGATCAGCGAAGGTGTGTCACGGTCATCTGAACTACCACCACCACTACCACCACCACCACCACCATCACACCTCAGCTTCCTCCTCCCTCTTGCCTCTCTCCTCTGACTGCGACCTTTGATCTGCTTGACTGCGTTTACGTCTGTCTGTGTGTATTTTTGACTAAGTTTCTATATTGCGTTCTCTTTAAGATATAAGGGCAGACCAACCTAGTTTGGACCATAGGATCGGTGTAGTCTGAATCTTTATGTAATTCTATATAATTTCTTACTTCCCTCCTTCTTCATCTCTTGGCTGTTCTTTATTTTCCTCTTGTTTCGTTTCGTCTCCTCCTTTTCTCTATCTTCTCTCCACAGTCACGTGATGCAGATGCAGTTTCGTCTCCTCTTTTCCCATTTTCTCCTTTCTCCTCTCTCTTCCTCTCTCCTCTCCTCTCCTCTCCTCTCCACCGTGACCTGATGCAGATGCGCACCGAGGCGTGACGCAGCTCAGGTTAGCAAGAGCGAGAGTAGATTATTTGTTTTGTTTTGTTTTGTCATAGCTGCCGTAGGTTGCGTTACCACTTACCCTTTTCCTATGTCAATACGAAAGGTTAACCCTGTTGTAAATCACATGTATAGACGAAAAAGAGAGAGAGAGAGAGAGAGAGAGAGAGAGAGAGAGAGAGAGAGAGAGAGAGAGAGAGGAAAAAAAAAGATATTCACATCCTGTCGTTAAACGGGCTATTCACTATTTTTTATGCTACTGAGAAACGTCAATTTCCTTTTAAACAACACTCTGTTTCGGAGGTGTAAGATTATGTTCATGGAGGAAGACATAGTGACAGAGTTCGAGGCAAGTGGCCGCCGTGGTGCCCTTAGTGCTTCAGGTGACACAGGCAGGTGATAAGGAATACACTTTTACCGTAACTAAACCACGAAAAGAGGTATCGAATCCTGACCCCAAGGATTTAGAGTCCAAAACACCACCACTATTGCTTCTTAATGTGTGTGTGTGTGTGTGTGTGTGTGTGTGTGTGTGTGTGTGTGTGTGTGTGTGTGTGTGTGTGTGTGTGTGTGTGTGTGTGTGTGTGTGTGTGTGTGTGTGTGTGTGTGTGTGTGTGTGTGTGTGTGTGTGTGTGTGTGTGTGTGTGTGTGTGTGTGTGTGTGTGTGTGTGTGTGTGTGTTGGAATCAGATAAGCACATGATACAGGGTCACACACAGGTAGCTGCACGGTCACGGGGAAGCCTAGGAGAAGGGTGAGGTGTGGCGAAGAGGAGTGATGAGGTGCAGGGAGGGATGTGGGCAGGCAATGCGTGAAAGGGTGGGGTGCTGAGGCTGTACGGGGATGATTGTGCAGGGATGAATTCTGAGGTTTTTCCTTTAGGGCCTGGTGTTGCGTTTAGTAGTTATGTGATTATTATTAGTAGTAGTAGTATTCGTTGAAGGGAGCGACCACACAAAATAACAGCTTCAGTATAAAGAGCCACGGAATCAGAGAAGCGTCTATTCCTGTTTATTTTATAGATTATTTTAAGACATACGCAGATGAAATACGCACACCCTCGAAAATCATTTAAAAATTTTTTTTTTTTTGAAGTTTCTTACCTTTATGTTTAAAAAAAATCTTATTTCTGAGAATAATATAAAGCGAACTCAGGCACACCGTTACAAAGCATTCTTGCAAGTAGGAGGAGTGACGAGCTGGAAAGTTGGAAGGCAAGGGTCGAGGTGTTGTAGGCGGCTACTCCTACTGGAGTGATGGGAGGCACCCAGTACGTTTTGAGGCTCAGTGTTTACGGTCGTTACTACGGCGCCTACACGTGTTCATGTCTCAGTAACTTGTGTTTTGATGACCATGTATTGTGTATGATATGAGTGTGCACTGTGGTGGTATTTTGTTGTCTCTCCTCTGATGTTGTGGCGGAGAAAGGCTTGAGTTGTACGTGGATGAAATGAAGTACAAAGGTGTACCGCATGGCACTGGTAAGTTGTGAGTAACTTGTTGCTAAGGGAGGTGGCGTTTGAGTCAGGCATACTCACACCTGAGGCGAGGCGCTAACTGACTCTGTGTTTCAGGACGCCGAGATGAGGTCGCGGTGGAAGCTGGCGGCGGCGGCGGCACTGGTGTCAATGACGGAAGGACGTCCTCGGTGACCGGGGATCCAAGGTCTCGTGCCGTTTTGGCCACTAGGCACGCCCTCGTCTTCCTGGGCTTCCTTGGGTTCACCATCATCTACATGCTGCAGCTGAACTTGCTGGTAGCGCTGCCCATCATGGTCAATCATACAGCTATTATCGGCCACGACTACGCCCTCTCCGGGATGGGTATCCAGCTCGTGTTGAAGGACGACCAAATTCTGCACTTAGGAAATGATCCCTCTGACTCTGGCGGGACGACCCCACAGGTGGAAGACACCTCGTCTCACACTGTCGTAGGACATGGAGACGTGCCTTTGAGGCGGGGCAAAGCATTTGCACGGCATAGGACCGTTAAAGTGGGCAGTATCTTTGGTCACCAACCTGTCTCGACGCTCCCTGTGGATGACGAGCACGGCAAGGAAGAGGTGGTCAACACGTTGCTCAAGCCTCGAGAGAGTCAGTACGACCAGAATGAATCTGTTACTAATACACCTTTTGACGAGACGACTACAACCATTGCACCTGAAGAAATAACCACCACAGAAATTTACGAGGGTGAGGAGCTGTACACAACAGTGGTCAGCGAGGACAGTAATCAAGACTCCACCACTGATGCGTACACAGAACTGCCGCCGGAAGAACTAACCACAATCAGTAGTCCTGAGTCTCCTGTTATAGAGGACTCTAACAGCCAGAGTGACAGCTCAATTGAAGTGGCTGCCTCTGATTCCTCAGAAACCACAACACCGATGACCATTCTTACAGAAGATGTCATGTCGGAAGTACCACAGAAAGAGGTCACCACGACGCCCACGTTGCTGCTCAGTGAAATAACAGAAACAACGACCGAGATTCTCACCACCACCACCACCACCACCCCGACGCCTCTGCCTGAAGAAACCACACTTACTCCAGTTGATGACGAAACAACAACGGTGTTAGCAAATTCAGAGTTCCTTAGCGAAGCTCCAGAGGATAACATCGAGCCCGAAGTGACCACTAACAGCACACCAGTAGGGACAGAATCCACGACGGTATCCACCACCCAGAGCTCCGCCGCCATAATAGGGACAGAATCCACGACGGTATCCACCACCCAGAGCTCCGCCACCATAGTAGGGACAGAATCCACGACGGTATCCACCACCCAGAGCTCCGCCGCCATAGTAGGGACAGAATCCACGACGGTATCCACCACCCAGAGCTCCGCCGCCATAGTAGGGACAGAATCCACGACGGTATCCACCACCCAGAGCTCCGCCGCCATAGTAGGGACAGAATCCACGACGGTATCCACCACCCAGAGCTCCGCCGCCATCTCCACGCCCATCACAACGAGCACTCAGCGTGCCATAAAAGACACAATCCTTCTCGACGACACCATCGTCCCCACAACTCTTGCTAATGATGAAGATGCAATCACCACCACGGAGACTACGATGGTGCACGTCAGGAAGCGGTCAATTGAAGCCACGTCACAAACAAGCACCACGGACAACAGTACCTTCGACCACGACCCCCAGAAGAACGCGACACTCGAGAGTGACGATCCTGACAAATTCCTGGACGTGACTATCAAGATAAACGACGAGATCCATAACGAAGGTACTGAATCCTATGATGGGGAGACTCAGCCGTACCAAGCCACCGAGTCCTATCCTCAGGAAGCCTCAAGTAGTAAACCTGAAGCTCATGGTGAAAGTAGAGAATCCCATGTGCTCAGAGCTCCATCCTTTATGGAAGCCACAGAGACATACGATCAAGTAACCGAAACTTACGATCAAGCGACTGAAGCTTACGATCAAGCAACTGAAGCTTATGATCAAGCAACTGAAGCTTATGATCAAGCAACTGAAGCTTACGATCAAGTAACTGAGATTTACTCTGCAGGAACTGAAACTTACGATCAGAATCAGGTGACTGAGGCTTATGTGGAGGACACCACCACCATAAAGTATGAAGAGACGACCGAGTCTGAGACAGTCGCTACCACCATACCTTGGTATATGGGTGATGAGTGGGACATTGTCAACGTTACCACTAACAATGGAAATGATTCCTCTTCGTCTTCCTCTTCTTCCTCTTCCTCCTCCTCCTCTTCCTCCTCTTCCTCCTCCTCTTCTTCCTCCTCCTCCTCAAGTGAGAGTAATGAGGATGGTGGGTCTGACGAGGAAAGCGATGAGGACGATAAGAGCAACGAAGGCCGGGAATTTGACTCGCATGAGCTGGAAGAGCTACAGCTGCATAACTCCACCCACTACCTGCACGGCGGCCTCTACACAGGACCAGGCCCTGCCCAGAACAGCGACGAGAGTGACAGTGATGAGTCCGGGGAAGACGATGACGATGATGATGATGACGACGACGATGATGACGATGATGATGAGGAGGATGATGATGATGATGACGATGATGAAAATGAAGATGAAGATGATGAAGATGAAGATGAAAATGAAAATGATGAAGATGAAGATGAAGAGAATGATGAGGATGAAAACGAAGAAGATGGAGATGAATCGATGGTAAGTAATTGCAGTTTATTTGTTTCTGAGAGAGAGAGAGAGAGAGAGAGAGAGAGAGAGAGAGAGAGAGAGAGAGAGAGAGAGAGAGAGAGAGAGAGAGAGAGAGAGAGAGAGAGAGAGAGAGAGAGAGAGAGAGAGAGAGAGAGAGAGAGAGAGAGAGAGAGAGAGAGAGAGAATGAGAGAGAGAGAGAAGAAAAAAAAAAGCACACCTCAACACTGCCTTCTCCCTTCCCCAACAGGAGGGCCAAAGCGCCACCTACGGAGAAATCACGTTGGCTGGTCAGAAGTTCCCGTCCACCGTATGCTTTGAGCCCCGGATGGTGGTGCGTCCAGAGCCTCAGAGGGTAAGTGGCGACGATCCTGCAGCCTGCGTCACTCACTTCCTTGTTATGTTTCTTCATTACCCTCAAACCTCCCTTCCTTCATCCCAGGTATCCGTTTCTAGAGCAAATAGAAGTGGAAAAGTGCTCAGAACTGCAAAATTAGTAGTCAAAGAAAAAGAAAAGCTGTTAAATGGCCCTACTTGAAGGAAAAGATTGACATACTCGTTGCACGTCATGGTAACATTCTGGAGGGAGTTAAAGTGTACTTTGTTTGGGGATTTACACTTATTCTTCAATTGCTTGGTTCATTTAGTTATTTTCTTTTGTAAGTCATTCTACTGTGGTGGTGGTTGTTATGAGTGTCGTGACATGGTGTGCTGCGATACTTGTTCAAATATGCTGCTGGAACGTCCAGATGTATACATTAAGAGTTGTGAATGATTTAAGCAACATGCAATACATTCAGTTTATGCAAATTCATGTAGGATTAAGGCTTAAAAAAAGAAGTTAGGTACATTATCACGACAACAGAAGCTGAAGACTATATTCTTATGTCACGCCACTAATGTGTCTCTCCGCTGCCAGGATGGGGAGTTTGTGTGGGAAGCTGAGCTGCAGGAACGCCTTCGGTCCGCTTTCTCATGGGGCTTCCTCTTGACACAACTGGTGGCCGGCCGACTTGCTGGTGTCCTTGGTGGCAAATTGCTGCTGCTGCTCGGTGTGGCCCTCGCCGCCGTGCTTACATTACTCATGCCTGCCGCTGCTGTCCTCGGTCCCTACTGGTTGCTGGCCGCCCGCATCATGATCGGCGCCGCCCAGGTGAGTTCTAACATACCCGAGGCTCAGCTCTCAACACTAGGAGTGGCTCGGTAGTCACAATTGATTTTAATCTTAATTTTTTGTTCTTAGTTTCACAAATTAGACTTTCCTTTGTTGCAGTGGTATCCACCAGCAGGTAGCTCCTCATCCATGGTCTTGTCGGCAACCCCTTCTTCTCTCTCACTCCACTTTTCACAACTCTTCCCACTCCCTCTCTTACACCCTCGCCATACTTCTGTTCCCTCATTTCATCGGTCATCCCTCCCTTCCATACACCTACCTTCCTTTAGACCCCTTACTGTCTGCACATATACATTTGATAATTTCATTTTACTCCATAAACCATGTCAAGACTGAGTAAGGCAACATCATTGGCTTTGCCTTGGGTGAATCCTTCGTTTTTGTAGATCACCAGCATCCTGGAATGTAAGGCGGTATGTGTT
>JAXIVD010009119.1:15000-16069 GCA_036785275.1 Cancer borealis | reverse complement strand
AGATGGGTGGATAAAGCCTATGGTGAAGTAGTTAGGTGGTCTACTGGCAACCTTTTCGAACCGCCTAAGTGTGCTGCCACCACCACAATCACGAAGGAAATGGCTGTCCTCCTCACCAGCTACAACCAGGACACGCCCCTAATACCATTTGCTCTCAAACTGGTCTTTATCATGCCAAAGCTCTTCTTCCAAAAGACCTTTAAGGGGAGCAAAACAGGAGACAACGTGAAGGCAGTCAAGAGAAGAGTGGCGTTATGGCAGTCAAACAACCTTGATGTGCTTCTGGAGGAGGCCAGAGTCATCCAGAAAAGACTGCAAAGACCTGTCAAGACCGAAACACAAAAGGATAAAGCCCGTAACTTTGCCGACAGGATGCGGCAAGGCAACGTATCCTCGGCGCTGCGGACACTCACCGACAAGGAGTCTGGTGGTGTGCTGCCGCTCAGCAGGGACATCATCGACCAGCTGAAGAAGAAGCATCCTCCACCCAGCGAATCTGAGGGACTCCGACTGCACGGACGTCACACACCACCAAACGAAGTTATCTTCGACATGATAACCGCGGAGAGTGTGGAAGAAATCCCTCCCACGGCAGTGCTGGTCCCTCAGGTCTGGATGCAAAAGGATGGCGCCGCCTATTGAGCAGCTCCATCTGTGGCAGTGGCGCTAGTGATCTCTGTAGTGCCCTAGCAGCACTAGCGAGGAAGCTTGCCACCACCACCTGTCACCATATCGACGCCCTCACTGCCTGCCGCCTTATTCCTCTGGATAAAAAGCCAGGATGCAGGCCCATTGGCATCGGCGAAGTCCTCCGTCGCATCGTGGGTAAATGCATCATGGCAGTTGTCAAGGAGGATGTAAGGAAGGCGGCTGGGAACCTGCAAGTGTGCGCAGGACACCAGGCAGGGGGGGAAGCAGCCATCCACGCCATGAGGGAGATCTACGCGGGAAAGGATTGTGAAGCGGTACTGTTAGTGGACGCATCAAATGCGTTTAATTCCATTAACAGAAAGACAATGCTTCACAATATTAAAATCAAATGTCCCTCTCTAGCTACATACGTAGGAAA
>JAXIVD010009119.1:0-5000 GCA_036785275.1 Cancer borealis | reverse complement strand
CTTCCTTCCCTAACATTAAAACAATACCCTTCCTTCCCTTAATATTAAAACACAACCCTTCCTTCCCTTAATATTAAAACACAACCCTTCCTTCCCTTAATATTAAAACACAACCCTTCCTTCCCTTAATATTAAAACACACCTTCCTTCCCTTAATATTAAAACACTATCCTTCCTTCCCTTAATATTAAAACACAACCTTCCTTCCCTTAATATTAAAACACTACCCTTCCTTCCCTTAATATTAAAACACAACCTTCCTTCCCTTAACATTAAAACACTACCCTTCCTTCCCTTAATATTAAAACACAACCTTCCTTCCCTTAACATTAAAACACTACCCTTCCTTCCCTTAATATTAAAACACAACCTTCCTTCCCTTAACATAAAACACTACCCTTCCTTCCCTTAACATTAAAACACTACCCTTCCTTCCCTTAATATTAAAACACAACCTTCCTTCCCTTAACATTAAAACACTACCCTTCCTTCCCTTAACATTAAAACACTACCCATCCTTCCCTTAATATTAAAACACAACCCTTCCTTTCCTTAATATTAAAACACAACCCTTCCTTCCCTTAACATTAAAACACAACCCTTCCTTCCCTTAATATTAAAACACTACCCTTCCTTCCCTTAACATTAAAACACAACCCTTCCTTCCCTTAACATTAAAACACAACCCTTCCTTCCCTTAACATTAAAACACAACCCTTCCTTCCCTTAATATTAAAACACAACCCTTCCTTCCCTTAATATTAAAACACTACCCTTCCTTCCCTTAACATTAAAACACAACCCTTCCTTCCCTTAACATTAAAACACAACCCTTCCTTCCCTTAACATTAAAACACAACCCTTCCTTCCCTTAATATTAAAACACAACCCCTTCCTTCCCTTAAAATTAAAACACAACCCTTCCTTCCCTTAATATTAAAACACAACCCTTCCTTCCCTTAATATTAAAACACAACCTTCCTTCCCTTAATATTAAAAACACAACCCTTCCTTCCCTTAATATTAAAACACAACCCTTCCTTCCCTTAATATTAAAACACAACCCTTCCTTCCCTTAATATTAAAACACAAATCCATCCTTCCCTTAATATTAAAACACAACCATTCCTCCCTTAATATTATAACACTACCCTTCCTTCCCTTAATATTAAAACACAACCCTTCCTTCCCTTAATATTAAAACACTACCCTTCCTTCCCTTAACATTAAAACACACCCTTCCTTCCCTTAACATTAAAACACAACCTTCCTTCCCTTAATATTAAAACACAACCCTTCCTTCCCTTAATATTAAAACACAACCTTCCTTCCCTTAATATTAAAACACTACCCTTCCTTCCTAAACATTAAAACACAACCCTTCCTTCCCTTAATATTAAAACACACCTTCCTTCCCTTAATATTAAAACACTACCCTTCCTTCCCTTAATATTAAAACACAACCCTTCCTTCCCTTAACATTAAAACACAACCCTTCCTTCCCTTAATATTAAAACACAACCCTTCCTTCCCTTAACATTAAAACACTACCCTTCCTTCCCTTAATAATAAAACACAACCCTTCCTTCCCTTAACATTAAAACACAACCCTTCCTTCCCTTAATATTAAAACACAACCCTTCCTTCCCTTAATATTAAAACACAACCCTTCCTTCCCTTAATATTAAAACACTACCCTTCCTTCCCTTAATATTAAAACACAACCCTTCCTTCCCTTAATATTAAAACACTACCCTTCCTTCCCTTAATATTAAAACACAACCCTTCCTTCCCTTAATATAAAACACAACCTTCCTTCCTTAATATTAAAACACTACCCTTCCTTCCCTTAACATTAAAACACACCCTTCCTTCCCTTAACATTAAAACACAACCCTTCCTTCCCTTAATATTAAAACACAACCTTCCTTCCCTTAATATTAAAACACAACCCTTCCTTCCTTAACATTAAAACACAACCCTTCCTTCCCTTAACATTAAAACACTACCCTTCCTTCCCTTAATAATTAAAACACAATCCTTCCTTCCCTTAACATTAAAACACTACCCTTCCTTCCCTTAATATTAAAACACTACCCTTCCTTCCCTTAACATTAAAACACTACCCTTCCTTCCCTTAACATTAAAACACTACCCTTCCTTCCCTTAATATTAAAACACTACCCTTCCTTCCCTTATTATTAAAACACAACCCTTCCTTCCCTTAATATTAAAACACTACCCTTCCTTCCCTTAATATTAAAACACTACCCTTCCTTCCCTTAATATTAAAACACAACCCTTCCTTCCCTTAATATTAAAACACAACCCTTCCTTCCCTTAATATTAAAACACAACCCTTCCTTCCCTTAACATTAAAACACAACCCTTCCTTCCCTTAATATTAAAACACTACCCTTCCTTCCCTTAATATTAAAACACAACCTTCCTTCCCTTAATATTAAAACACTACCCTTCCTTCCCTTAATATTAAAACACAACCCTTCCTTCCCTTAATATTAAAACACAACCCTTCCTTCCCTTAATATTAAAACACAACCCTTCCTTCCCTTAATATTAAAACACAACCCTTCCTTCCCTTAACATTAAAACACAACCCTTCCTTCCCTTAATATTAAAACACTACCCTTCCTTCCCTTAACATTAAAACACAACCTTCCTTCCCTTAATATTAAAACACTACCCTTCCTTCCCTTAATATTAAAACACAACCCTTCCTTCCCTTAATATTAAAACACAACCTTCCTTCCCTTAACATAAAACACAACCTTCCTTCCCTTAATATTAAAACACTACCCTTCCTTCCCTTAATATTAAAACACAACCTTCCTTCCCTTAACATTAAAACACAACCCTTCCTTCCCTTAATATTAAAACACTACCCTTCCTTCCCTTAATATTAAAACACAACCTTCCTTCCCTTAACATTAAAACACAACCCTTCCTTCCCTTAACATTAAAACACAACCATTTCCATTATAACAACCATTCTCGTAATTCACTTCTCTGAGAGCTTCGAATACCCAAAAATACGAAATACGATAATAAAATAGAAATAGAAATATATATATAAAAATAAAATATATTCACTAGAAAATAAATTAGGAATAAAAATGTCGCTTATAAAAAGGGGTTTGAATTCCTTTTTTTCTCCCTCCCTGGAAAAAATAAAACAGAGGTCGAACACACACACGCACACGCACACGCGCACGCACACACACACACACACACACACACACACACACACACACACACACACACACGATTTATATATAATTTTACGCGGCATGATTCACTCCTTTCCAGACTTTCCAAGCGACGAGTCACACAGAATGTAAATCAGCCGCAGCCCGCCAGCTCGGCCCCCAAAACTTGCATTAATCACTTGCATTATTTTCAGCACCAAGAACACGTGTCTGGTGTGTGTGTATGTGTGTGTGTGTGTGTGTGTGTGTGTGTGTGACGCTGATAACAGTTACATGTGCACCATTAAAAAACAAACGCGCATCAATATGTAAATAATAGGATGCACTTCACACTTTAATGCATCCAGCGATTCAAAGTAATGTAATGTAATGTGTGCAAAGCCATTAAAGCGAGACTTGCTTTACTTTAGTTCATTTTAATACAGTCATCGTCGCCTCTCCACATCGTCAACCCTTTGCATCGTCGTCCCGTCTGCATCGTCATTCCTTTACATCGTCGCTCCGTCAATACCAAGCTAAGTCTACCCCACCAAAACGTGTTATCTCATACCTCTAGCTAGATCTCTGTCCACCTTGCCTGCTTTTACCTGCCCTAACTTGCCCTTCTGTTACTCTTACCTTCCCTAACTTGCCGTCCTGTTACTCTTACCATCCCTAACTTGTCTTTCTGTTACTCTTACCTGCCCTAACTTGCCGTCCTGTTACTCTTACCTTCCCTAACTTGCCTTTCTGTTACTCTTACCTGCCCTAACTTGCCTTTCTGTTACTCTTACCTGCCCTAACTTGCCTTTCTGTTACTCTTACCTGCCCTAACTTGCCTTTCTGTTACTCTTACCTTCCCTAACTTGCCTTTCTGTTACTCTTACCTGCCCTAACTTGCCTTTCTGTTACTCTTACCTTCCCTAACTTGCCTTTCTGTTACTCTTACCTGCCCTAACTTGCCTTTCTGTTACTCTTACCTGCCCTAACTTGCCTTTCTGTTACTCTTACCTGCCCTAACTTGCCTTTATGTTACTCTTACCTTCCCTAACTTGCCTTTCTGTTACTCTTACCTGCCCTAACTTGCCGTCCTGTTACTCTTACCTGCCCTAACTTGCCTTTCTGTTACTCTTACCTGCCCTAACTTGCCTTTTTGTTACATTAGCTGTCCATCTGTTACCTGCTCAGCGCATGACGTGTCCTGTTTGGCATTCTAGTCTGACCATCAAAAAAACGTAAAGTTCTCTCTCTCTCTCTCTCTTTGCAATGCTGTCATCGAACACCAAAGACACACACACACACACACACACACCCACACACACACAACGACAATATAACACGAGACACAACACCTGATTTTCCTCTCTGTCCTTCTTCCAACCTGACACTCACCTTCCTTCCCCTCCCTTCCCTTCCCCTCCTCTTCCTCTTCCCTTCCGTCCCCTCTTCTTAACCTGACTGAAACATCAAACCTAACAACACTCAAGACATCCATCCTTGTCCTCATCCACTCACTCATCCATCCCTCCATCCACTCTTATCGTCTTTTCTTTCTGCTCTTCCTCCCTTCCTTCCTTCTCTTTTATATTTGCCTCAGTTTCCTCCCTCTCCATGTTCGCCACTATCATCCATTTCGTTCTTGTTACCATTCTCTCTCTCTCTCTCTCTCTCTCTCTCTCTCTCTCTCTCTCTCTCCTCTCTCTCTCTCTCTCTCTCTCTCTCTCCCTCTCTCTCTCTCTCTCTCTCTCTCACCACCATTTTCATATATTTTTTCCCCTTCTACCACCATCTTCT
>JAXIVD010009118.1:2500-16075 GCA_036785275.1 Cancer borealis | reverse complement strand
GTGATCTGCTCGGCCGGATTGGACAGAAATGATCATTTTTCTTTGATGCATGAATATATAGTACATGTATACCTCCCTCTCTCTCTCTCTCTCTCTCCTCTCTCTCTCTCTCTCTCTCTCTCTCTCTCTCACACACACACACACACACACACACACACACACACACACACACACACTGAGAAGGTATGGGTGTGCTAAATGTTCTACTTCATCCTTTTTATTTTTTTCCCTTTGCTGGATGCCGCGAAATCTTCCGCTTATTCTCAATTTATAGAGTTCCTCGCTCCGTATTTCACACATTTCCTCTTTATTGGAGATGAATCTTTTCCCTCCACCCACCAAAACCCTCACACGTAACCTAGTTGTTGCTCGCTCACTTGCTTGCCATATTTTCTCTCTCTCTCTCTCTCTCTCTCTCTCTCTCTCTCTCTCTCTCTCTCCTCTCTTTCTCTCTCTCTCTCTCTCTCTCTCTCTCTTCTCTCTCTCTCTCTCTCTCTCTCTCTCTCTCTTTGTAAAGGATAATTAGATATTTTCTTCTCGTTTATAAAGTTATGGAAGAAAAAACAAAGGAGAGAAATTTTGTTTTTGCATTGGTGTGTGTGTGTGTGTGTTGTGTGTGTGTGAGTGTGTGAGTGTGAGTGTGAGTGTGTGTGTGTGTGTGTGTGTGTGTGTGTGTGTGTGTGTGTGGAAAGACGTATATATCACGCTAAGCGGGGAAGGGTGGTGAATGAGGAGCACGAGGGGGACGGAAATATTGCTTTACGATGATAAACTATTTAAGAATTCCCTTCACGGAATCTCCAACCGAAACAAAGCAAGTGATTTCGCAGCCATCACATGTGAGGCGATGATTGATCGGTGGTGTGTGTGTTGGTTGGAGGAGGATCGTGCGGGTATCAAATAGTATTATCACCATACATAGTTTTACCATATATTTTCTCATCTTCCAAGGCATAGAGACAGGTCTGATACTCGTCTGTAGTTTGCTGATCAAGGGGCTGTACACACCAGGTAGGATTATTCATCATTTGATGTTGTACGGGATGATAAGAAAATATAGGTGCATCACAATTACAACAATGCTAAGATAATTCACTTCATATCAATCCACTTCCTCCAGCTAATGTCATATCTTCAGGATAACACAATTCTTATTTATCAAGCTTTCAACCAACCGTGTCTCACATCAGATCAAATCAAGATGGGAGCTTTGAGGAGACTGGTCGCGAGGACTCTCCGTCCTGTGTTCCAATGTAATATATAGTATAAAGCCTCCCAGTGTTTACAGTAATCCGCTGAACATCAGTGTGCAATGGTTGTTACTAGAGGATGAGAGAAGGCTACGATTAACTTAATCAATTTCTCCAGTTGAATAATAATAATAATAATAATAATAATAATAATAATAATAAAATTAATAATAATAATAATGATGATAATTACAACAATAATAATAACGACAACAACAACAACAACAACAACAACAACAACAACAACAACAACAACAACAACAACAACAACAACAACAACAACCAACCACCAACCACCAACCACCAACCACCAACCACCAACCACCAACCACCAACCACCAACCACCAACCACCAACCACCAACCACCAACCACAACAACAACAACAACAACAACAACAACAACAACAACAACAACAACAACAACAACAACAACAACAACAACAACAACAACAACAACAACAACAACAACAACAACAACAACAACAACAACAACAACAACAACAACAACAACAACAACAACAACAACAACAACAACAACAACAACAACAACAACAACAACACAACATAATAATAATAATAAAAATAATAATAATAACAATAATAATGACACTAATGATAATAAATATTTGATTATCATTATTATCCTCATAACTATAATTATGATTATCATTATCATTATTATCATTATCAATATAATAATTTATCATTATCATTATTATCATTATCAATATAATAATTTATGATGTTGCTGCTAATCATATCATTATTATCTTTATCATCATTGTTATTATAATTATCATTACTAGTCGTAGCATTTGTAATAGTGCAAATCATAATACACACACGCACGCGCGCGCGCACGCACACACACACACACACACACACACACACACACACACACACACACACACACACACACACACACACACACACACACACACACACACACACACACACACACACACACACACACACACACACACACACACACACACACACACACACACACACACACACACACACACACACACACACACACACACACACACACACACACACACACACACACACACACACACACACACACACACACACACACACACACACACACACACACACACACACACACACACACACACACACACACACACACACACACACACACACACACACACACACACACACACACACACACACACACACACACACACACACACACACACACACACACACACACACACACACACACACACACCACACACACACACACAACACACACACACACACACACACACACACACACACACACACACACACACACACACACACACACACACACACACACACACACACACACACACACACACACACACACACACAACACACACACACACACACACACACACACACACACACACACACACACACACACACACACACACACACACACACACACACACACACACACACACACACACACACACACACACACACACACACACACACACACACACACACACACACACACACACACACACACACACACATAAAAAAAAAAACACAAGCATAAAACCACACACACACTACATTGCACACTCAGCCTTTCCAAAGTCGCTAGTCATTGTATAACAGTTGTCAAAGCAGAGAATTGTTAGCTTGGGTTCTTTCTACACTTTGGAAACACGCCAGGAGCTGAGGAAAGAAAACAGAATATGAAAATAGCAGCAGTGCGGAACTCCCTCAGAAGGAAGGCAGAAAGGCGTCCAAGTGGCAAGGAGTCTACCTGTACGTGTGAGTCGTCAAGATGATTGTTTGATACATACTATGAAGTTACATTTTCTTTTTCTTCTTTTTCCATCGTGATTTGTGGTCCGGTGGCGCCACGAAGTTCAATTCAAGGTCAAATATAAATGTAAACAAATGAGTGCACGCGAGCGTGTCTCCTTTTTTTTTTTTTCTCTCTCCTCTTCTCTCTCTCTCTCTCTCTCTCTCTCTCTCTCTCTCTCTCTCTCTCTCTCTCTCTCTCTCTCTCTCTCTCTCTCTCTCTCTCTCTCTCTCTCTCTCTCTCTCTCGTTAGAGTTGAAGCGATTCAAATACTATTATTATTATTATTTTATTATTATTATTATTAGTAGTAGTAGTAGTAGTAGTAGTAGTAGTAGTAGTAGTAGTAGTAGTAGTAGTAGTAGTAGTAGTAGGTAGTAGTAGTAGTAGTAGTAGTAGTAGTAGTAGTAGTAGTAGTAGAAATAGTAGTAGTAGAAATAGTAGCAGTAGAAGCAGCCACAGTAGAAGTAGTAGTAGTATAACAGTGGCAGTAAAAGCAGTGGCAGTAGAACCCGATGTAGTAGAAGCAGTGATATTAGAAGCCAGTGGTGGTAATAGAATAAATCGTAATTGATTTATGTACATGCGCAACATAAACGCAACTCTTTCCGAATGCTATTGAAGACATTCTCATGTTAGCCAAAAAATCTTTGGCT
This sequence comes from Cancer borealis, assembly GCA_036785275.1. NCBI lineage: Eukaryota > Metazoa > Arthropoda > Malacostraca > Decapoda > Cancridae > Cancer > Cancer borealis. The sequence continues at coordinate 12,344 of JAXIVD010009118.1, read as the reverse complement.
AAGAAGTTGAAAAATAGTAAACTTAAGATGAGTATGTTATATTTAAAAGTAGGGACTATTTTTCAGTCTTTTCTTGCAATGATAACAACCTCGAAAATATAAATTCCTCATTATTCAGAGAAATCCAACTATCTATGACATGTAACATAATAATCATTTTCTTTGTCTTTTCTCCGCTAAAAAATTACAAATTATGCAAATCGCCTCACAGGTAGTACACGTCAGCTCCTGCACGTGTGTTTTGGGTCATGTTACGTCCAGTCTTTGCCATTCACCTGACATCGATACAAAGGCGTGTTGTCCTCTAATGCATGAGGGCACAACTTTCTTAAGGTGATGTACTCACCCACACATCATTATTTCTCTCATTTAAGTCATCAATATCATTGTTTAAAGCAATCTTTAGAGCCACTCACACTACCCTAAAATGTTATGTTTTCTACTATCTTGTGACGTTGCTTCCAAGGTTATTATTGAACTTAAAACAATTGCATGTCTCATTCCTTCCTGCACCTCGCTCAGCAAGACTCACTAGCCGTTCAAATGTCTATTTTATCCAACTTTCTCATGTTCCTTTGTTCTTGTTTGCAGATAATTAAATCTATTTAGTTTATATCTTAGTCTTCCAGGCGTGGAGTATCATGTCACCTCAAATATAAAACTGGACTTAACGCCTTGGCACTCTTTCTGTAATTTTTTTTTTTGCAAGATTTTCTCCCTTATAGTTACTGGTCTGTCTTCCTTCAAAGTAAATCACAAAACAAATCTTCTCCCTAAAATTTCAGACTGGGTGAGGTGGTATATGGCATATAATAATTTCTAAATGAAGCCTCCAAAGTACATCTTTTCGTCACGCTTGTCTATTCCAGACGAAGTTCATGTCAAGCCCGATTTAATTATTTACGTATTCCTCATTATGCTGAGCGTGATGGCAGGGTGAGAGCCTTGCGTGCCCACACTCTTGACTGTGGTGTCAACGAAGAATGTTATTACCACTCATACTAATGCGACTCATTATAAATAAATGACTACATAATTTTCACATATATCACAATACTAAATTACTAGATATATATAATCATACTAAATTGGATTCCCACCCACTGCCTCTATTTCTCCTACTGTCCTCTGTACAGGGTCTGGCGACAAGCAGGATTTTTTTTTTTAACTTATTTTTGTTTGTCCTTGGCCGGTACCATTATAATGTAAAGAAGAAAAAATAAATAAATAAATAAAATGTTTAAATATTACCGATATGAATAATTATTTGATTTCATTATTGTAAGTAGTAGTAGTAGTGTAGTAGTAGTAGTAGTAGTAGTAGTAGTAGTAGTAGTAGTAGTAGTCTGCAGTAGTAGTAGTAGTAGTAGTAGTCTGGACAATAAGAAAAAGAAAAGAAGAAAAGAATATTAAAGAAAAACAAAAAAAGTTATTATTACTACTACAACTACTACTACTACTATCATTACTAGAAATAATGGCGGAAAGAAGAAGAAGAAGAAGTTAAGGTGAGGTGCATTACTTTCATAATGGCGGCATCTTGAATAGCATAACATTACACGTCAGCTTAAAACATATACTCTGCACAAGGAACGATGGACTATAACTTTTCCGTACCAAGTAAAGCAATAGAATGCACAAAATTGTTTCTTGCCTGATTTAACACCACCACCACCATGACCACCACCACCTCCTTGACCACCACCACCACCACCACTACAATTCTTACCACAAGCATTCCTTCCTTCCTTCCTTCTACCTCGCTGCTCACACTTCTAGTTTGGTTTAGTTTTTAAATGGTTGTATATATCATGTAACTACGTATATGACATAATTACGTAAGTTACAGGTAATGTGTTTTTCATCCTATTTCAGAACTACAGGAAGTAAATACTCGCGAAAAAGAAAATTAAGTGACACAATAACAAGAATTTACCCAACATGGACCTGAGTTCTGTTTTTCTTTTTTGGTGTGTGTGTGTGTGTGTGTGTGTGTGTGTGTGTGTGTGTGTGTGTGTGTGTGTGTGTGTGTGTGTGTGTGTGTGTGTGTGTGTGTGTGTGTGCGCGCGTGGCGTGTGCGTGTGCGTGTGCGTGTGTGTGGAGGGGGAGTACGGTGTGAACGGGGTGGGAGGGAATGTGGAATCTCCACCAACACCGACTTAGTTTTTTTTTCTTTTTGTAAGGTTCAGTTCCCCAGACAACTTTCAAGCACAAAAGCCTGAAACAGCACTTGCCTACCAGTTGTGGACAAGTTCTTGCTGCCTTACCACGTACAAATGGTCCCACTTTGGTCAGAACACCACATGTCAGGCTGGCATTGCTTGGTGACCGCATGAGGCGAGCGATCCAACGACCTTTCTATGAATTAGTGATGTTAGGGAAAAATAGTCCTTTGAAGTCCACTACAGGACTGAATCTTTTCACTAGGAAGGAAGAAACAGCATATATGAGATGTGAATGTGCAAGTGACAAAACAAGAATGTATGTCATTTAAATGTGTTTGTTTCTATCTCACAAGGCGACCTACAAAGCGGCCTTGCAGTTTCACGTGTAGCTACTTATTGGCAGGAGAACCAGCTTCATATTGGCAGAAGAACTGGTGCAGAGAAACTAGCTAATAATAAGTCTCCCCACCCCTCCCCGCCATGACCACTCTGGGACTGAATCCTGTTCCATCTGCTGCCAAGGGAGATCCGCCAGCCACTGCACCACCACACGCTGAAATGCTGCTGCTCAACTCCACTCTAATGGTTTTGATAATTATGGAAAACTTTTGATCTCGTAATTAGGCCAAAGACTTTTTTCCTCAAGTTCGTACTAATTATAAAGTTTCCCTTTTATAATGTTCATAGTCAATTAATTTCATCCACTCTTGGCCATTCAAAAACGGAAAATCTTTCGTACATTCAGTCAAATTTCTACGGCGAGCTGCTCATCCCTGGCCATCGCTCACAGACAGCGAGGGTTAATGCATGACAGCCCTTGGGGATTCATTTGCCTCGACGGGGAGTGGATATTACCAGGAATAACATATCTTACATTATAAAGCGTGTACCATGGTTCGGCTGCAATATGTATCACGGCGGAGCGAACAGGCTCGAAAAGGATAAAGGGATTCACTGAACTCATGTAGAATGAATGACAACACATATAACTATAAGATGTATAAACTGATAATACAGACACATCGCAAGGTAGATAACAGTATACAAGAAAACTCAACAAATACAAATAAAAACGTGTGTGTGTGTGTGTGTGTGTGTGTGTGTGTGTGTGTGTGTGTGTGTGTGTGTGTGTGTGTGTGTGTGTGTGTGTGTGTGTGTGTGTGTGTGTCATGGATAGATAGATAGATAGAGAACATGCATAGATATAGATTGACAGACAGACATATAGACGGCTATATTAATAAACACAGACATACAGACAAAGAGACAAATTGATAGAATAGATAGATAGATATATAGACAGAGAAGGATAGATGGATGGAGATAGATTGCTTGATAGATATATAGGTAAGTAGATAGATAGATAGATAAATATAGATAGACAGATAGATAGATAAATAAATATAGATAGATGCAGAGAGAGAGAGAGAGAGAGAGAGGAGAGAGAGAGAGAGAGAGAGAGAGAGAGAGAGAGAGAGAGAGAGAGAGAGAGAGAGAGAGAGAGAGAGAGAGAGAGAGAGAGAGAGAGAGCCACACACTTCTTTACAAATCATCTTGCTCAATTGACAATATTTACAACTAAGTCTGAAAAAAACCCATCAAACGGCCAATAAGACACAATCTAGAAGTAATCAGTGAGCCAGATGTCGCTTAAGGAACCTGACATGCATCATATTTTTTTAAGGAAATGACAACGTGTGGGCAGCGCCAGGGTACAAGTAACAATATTCTCTTTTTTTTTCCCTCTCTGATTTGATGTCACGCACGGAGATACGCAAACAGTATCTTCATTATATATGACTCAATTTCTAATACCAAGATTTTCCCAGAGATGTTAAAATTTATTTCCAGCATTAGATCACTGAAAAAATAGACTGTGCAGATTTAAGTAACCGTTTTCTCCACCACCCTGTATTCTTTTAGTGCTAAGTAGAGGTGCGCAGATAAAGGTTCAGGAGGATGAAGATGATTATTACAAACTCTCAATCTTGTACCTCTTAGCATCTGAGTCATAGGGTAAAATGCAAAAACCAGGTTACAACAATTTTATCTTCCCTCGTTTCTCTTCGTACCCTTTTATCGAGCAGCGCGTGCAGATAGACGAATGATTGGATCAGCTGTGCACTTTCTGTCAAGAGAGGTACGCGTATTTAAAAGGTTGCAGATCAGTAGTAAGTATACGCCAGCACTACACCATCTCTACCATCACGGAGGTATGACAAGTATATACTGTAATTACAGTGGCCGAACAGTTGATAGATAGACAGCTACAGTAACTTAATGACCATAGACTGGTAAAAGAAGGCAGGGAAGACAAGAAATTAGATGGCGATATGAGACAGTAAGTTTTTGCTGGAATGGCCTATGATAGATGGGCAGCCAATACAGATGAGTGGAGAGGGTTTTTGTTCTGCAATGGAAGTATAAGGGATGATGATGAATGATGATGATGATGATGATGATGATGATGATGATGATGATGATGATGATGATGATGATGATGATGATGATGATGATGATGATGATGATGATGATGACGATGATGATTAGTGTGTTTTGGTTATCAACTTGAATCAACGATCCGCTTCCAGTTTGTCAACATCGTTCAACTATAATTGCTACCAATTCAAGCTATTTTTTTTACTTTCGCTCACCAATCACATATATTGGACGGCACGACAGGCATTTATTGATTAAATGGCTGGCAAGAAACTATAATTGTCGAAATTCCTTGTATTTTACGATTTGTTGTTGTTCTGGTGGATGGTTCAACGGAGCCTTTAGCCATTCACGTCAATCTATCAATCAGTAATAACAATAAACTAAACCTCCAACGTTTGTTTAAACTAACTTTTGCACGCATCATCACTTTGCATACAATCGTAACGAGACACAGTGCTACACAAAGCTGTGGTATTGTGTTTTTCAATTAAAATAGAAAGTGGTGAATACATAACAAGGACCAACTTGGGTGTGTGTTTTGTTCGGTGGTTTAAGACAAGTGGTCTGCTAATGCCCAGCTGCCGTTACTATGCCATGCTAAGCTAAATAAAGGCCAGAGTTTACTAATGGGAAGCTGATTACATTACGTAAGAGAGAATCTGCAATTCAAAAACTTTCACATTATTATTGAAAAAATACAGAAAATATTACACAACCATGGTGAAGCGAGACATGGCATCATTATTGTCACTAATTGATTAATGTGATGCTTCCATTGTTGGGTACAAGGTGTTCAGCCTCAGCCTGCAGACGTGCACGTTGATCCCACAACACTCCGCATCATGGTCCAATCTCAAATATTCCCTCTTTAATAATTGTTTCACTGCCACGTGGCATGAGCCGCTGTCCATGGCAGAAGGTGGAGGCAGTTGGAGGAGAAAAACATCTTTACCACAAGTTTTCGGCCTCATAGATGTGTTCCTCCACTCTCGGCAGATAATCCATATGATTTGTTCGTCCGAGTTCATCTTTCCCCACAAAGCCTTTACTCATTTCTATCAGGTTGCAGCACAAACGTACCTGTGGGATGCCATGTGGATGATGCCGGAGTTAACGGATAGGGAGAAAAAATATTAGGTGTGTGGCCATAAGACAGAGAGAGAGAGAGAGAGAGAGAGAGAGAGAGAGAGAGAGAGAGAGAGAGAGAGAGAGAGAGAGAGAGAGAGAGAGAGAGAGAGAGAGAGAGAGAGAGAGAGAGAGAGAGAGAGAGAGAGAGAGAGAGAGAGAGAGAGAGAGAGAGAGAGAGAGAGAGAGAGAGAGAGAGAGAGAGAGAGAGAGAGAGAGAGTAGAAAGGAGTACAAAGTAAGAATAGATAGCAGTTCTACTGGGCTCCTCCCCACCCACCCCTCCCTCCAGCCGATGCTGGCCGAAAGAAGAAGTGATAACATGTAGTACGAACAAACTACCATGAAATTTGTATAGGAAAGCCAGAAACGTCGTAATTTACGACTATTGCTATCACTTAAAAAAATACTCAGAAATTAAATAATAAATTTGGTGAACTGATGCTATGTGCCTATCAAGTTTGTTTTTTGCAAACAATTCCATCGTGTTATTGTTAACTATTTGTGCTGGTAAGGAATTCCAAATATTCATCATTCTATTAAAGAAAGTGTTTCGCTTCGTTCAATCTTAAATGCTTATAGCCATTGTTACGAGTGGTGCTCGGGAGATCGGTAGTTACATAATCATTTATGCTGATATTGTCAAAGACACGGAAAATTTCAAATACCTCTATTGGGTACACTCGTAGATAAACTGAATACGTTCAGATCCTTTAGTCGTTCTTCGTAATGCTTCTTTCGTAATCTAGGGATCATTTTATTAACTTTTTTCTTTGTATTCTCTCCAGCTTATCAATACTTTCTGTATAATATGATGACAAGAAACTGAATGCAATATTTTAGATGAAGTCGTATAAATGCATATAAAAGTGTAAGGATAACTTTTTCACAGAGAGAGAGAGAGAGAGAGAGAGAGAGAGAGAGAGAGAGAGAGAGAGAGAGAGAGAGAGGAGAGAGGAGAGGAGAGAGAGAGAGAGAGAGAGAGAGAGAGAGAGAGAGAGAGAGAGAGAGAGAGAGAGAGAGAGAGAGAGAGAGAGAGAGAGAGGAAGATAACAATGTATACAGTCCGGCCATCCAGAGTGATCTAAAGATGGGAGTGGAGTGAGGGCAGACTGCTGCAAGGGTGGAGGAGACTGACGACTGTGACAAGAAGGCGAACAGTTCTTTGAAGGTAAACGACCTCACAGCCTTATTACGGAAAAAAGTCATAACTAATCCTACAATTTACTTCTTGCTTTGAGCTGAACACGTTCACTTGTCATAGAGTGGTATATCGGGTTAACTTAAGTACTAATCGTTCTTGAGCTTTGGGTCTCTCAAGTTTCGTTTATGAAGAATTAAAGGACTGGCATTCCACTGTCATAAGAGTTTGTATAACCTTGTAGAGATGTGGCAGCTTGTTTCTACTATAAATATATATATATATATATATATATATATATATATATATATATATATATATATATATATATATATATATATATATCTGTTCTGGTTTGGTGTCAGACAATCTATAATCCTCTGGAGGAGCAATATATATCTGGAAGGTATTAATTAGCAAGCTCAACAACCTCCACTACAGGTCTAGCAAGGAGTGAGTATATGACTTGCTCAAGATACGTATACTGACTGACACGCTTTGATCTACCAGCCACTGGGACAGAAAGATAACATAGATAGATAGATAGATAGATAGATAGACAGGTAGATAGATAGATATAGATAGATAAACAGTTAGATAAATATATACTAACAGATAGGTAGATCCACAAAAACAAACAGGCATACAGACATACACACAGTAAAGGAGAGAGTGAGGCCACGTCCACATAAACATGGGAAGGTATCGTCCAGAGGAGGGAGAGAAAGGCAAGGGAGCGGAGAGGAGAGGAGAGGAAGACAAGGTAACGGAGAGTGTTCACAGTTTAATCTCCTAAGAATGCCGACGAAGTGCTTCCTTTAGGCCAGTACAAGACCGCGCGCTACCTATAGCTTACAGGCAACTTAAAAACGTATTACTCGTATTACCCGAGGAAGTCGTGTCGTCCCTCCATTCACAGCACACAGGCGGTGGAACACAGTAAATCGCCTCACCCAATGCCGTCCAACCTCACAAAAAGACAGAGACCTTCCTTGGTGAGAACAGAAGAAAGCTGCATCGCCTGTATTAGTAATGTACTAACAAGAAATTTTTCACCATAAAAGGATCTGTGTCAGCTATATTTGCACAGAAGGTAAGTACGTCGAGAAGTGGGTGTATGGATGAGTTGAAATGTGTGTGTGTGTGTGTGTGTGTGTGTGTGTGTGTGTGTGTGTGTGTGTGTGTGTGTGTGTGTGTGTGTGTGTGTGTGTGTGTGTGTGTGTGTGTGTGTGTCTGTGTGTGTCTGTGTGTGTCTGTGTGTGTCTGTGTGTGTCTGTGTCTGTATATTTCACGTTGCAGACTGACACACAGGTTTCCTTTCTTTCCAATGTAATGATACTTAAGTGTTGTTCCACGCATCAATCACGTTCATTAACTTTTTTCAATATTGTTTTTCACAATTTGTATTAAAAAACACACACAAAGGAACTAGACGAAATACTAATTGAATTAAATACCATGGAAATTGAATAGTTGAAACTCCTTTTGTTTCAATAATTAATTAATACGCTTCAGTCCAACACGCGGAAAAACCAAGTACTTCGAACCTAAGTGTTATCCAACCTGTCACCATTCCTAATCAAACATCAACACAATGACCTTTCCTCACACAACAATAAGGTCACAGCGTTGTCGTGTTCGCCGGCTAACATCATATTTAACATATTTCAAGCCACTCGAGAAATAATGCATTTATTTGAATTGAAATGGAGAGTGCATTTCAAAATAAAATAGTTACCAAAATTTTTCAACACCTACAATACCTCATAAATGCACAATAAACATTATTTTTTGTTTATTCAGGATGTTGAGTGCCATGACTCCAAAAAAACAATCGTGTATCATCTAAAATAGAAAAAATATATATGTACACTCATTATCCATTATTACATATTACTAAAAAAATATATACTGGTAGATAATATGCAACACAACAAATGTGAAGAAAAAGAAATAAAAGAAATAAAAGAGCGCGCCTTGAAAAACGGCCACAACACTCCACCAGATGCTTGTGAACCTAACCATTAGACCGGATCCTTCAATGGTACACCTGCATCCACTGAGACCTAACCAAGGCCAAACAGAATTGTGTAACACCGGAACTCATCACTACACCACCACACAATGTACGAGTAGGATGCATGTGAAAAGAATAGTTATAGCCCGGTATAAAAAAGGAAAATATCTATACAAAAAAAACAAGAACACATTATGCATTCAGCAATACGATACTTACGAGAATGATAATGATAATAATAACAATAATGATAATGATGATAATAATCGCAGTAGTAATATTATCATTAATAATATTATTATTATTATCAGCATTATTATCATTATTGCTATCGTTACAATTGTTATTATAATAAGTAGTAGTAGTAGAAGTAGTAGTAGGAGTAGCAGTAGCAGTAGCAGTAGCAGTAATAGTAGTAGTAGTAGTAGTAGTAGTAGTAACAGCAGCAGCAGCAGCAGAAGTTGAAAAGTTAGCAATAGTAATAGTTGTAAGAGTTATAGTTAATAATATAGATTTGTATGATCATATATGACATAGCCCATATCACTATAATCATCATCACCATCACCACTTTCATTAACTGTACCCAACTATCATAGAAAAAAAAATAGATAAATGTTACGAGTAGCATTACCAATACACAGATGGACATTACTTTTATACCCAGTGTTTTAAAGACTGATCAATACTTTTCATATTACACACATTATAATTAAGTGAGTAAACTCATGTCATTCTCATACCACCACACAAGCCTGGACTCTGTGTGTGTGTGTGTGTGTGTGTGTGTGTGTGTGTGTGTGTGTGTGTGTGTGTGTGTGTGTGTGTGTGTGTGTGTGTGTGTGTGTGTATGTGTGTGTGTGTGGAGGGCTTATTAACATCCAGGATATTGTCGGGTAAAAGCTCGCATCAATCAGATAATGTAATAGACAACGAGCTTCATTTGAGCTAATTT
>JAXIVD010009117.1:15000-16079 GCA_036785275.1 Cancer borealis | reverse complement strand
CTGTGCTAAATAATATTGTTAGGTCGGTACAGAAGAGAACAGTTCAAGACAGATGTTCATGACTAATAACTGGCTGACTAACTGACTAGCTGACTGACTGGCTGACTGACTGACTGATGCTGACTGATTGGCTGACTGATTGCTGACTGACTGCTGACTAGCTACTGACTGACTGGCCTAGCTGGCTGACTGCTGGCTGGCCGACGCCCCTCCGTGACCACAGCAGCCGTGCACAGTGCTCACGCCGGCATGTCACGCTCAGTAGTTCACGTTTCTTACCGCCACTACTGATACAAGACCCGTGCAGGCAGACAGACAGACATGCTAGATAGACAGACATACTACACAAACATACTAGACAGACAGACATAGTAAAACAGACATACTAAAACAGACACACTAAACAGACATGCTATTAATACTCGTCCTTTATGAAAATTATGTTAACATCCTAACTAGAAAATAAAAATAAGTAAAAAATAAATAGAAAAAAATGCGTAAAATGAGAGATAGGAGATTGAGGTTTAAATACATGAGCACAGAGAGAGAGTGAGAGAGAGAGAGAGAGAGAGAGAGAGAGAGAGAGAGAGAGAGAGTGAGAGACGAGAGAGAGAGAGAGAGAGAGAGAGGAAGTGGGAGTCGTAGTCTGTGAGTACATAGTCACTCGCCCACCACACTGAGTACAACGTAGATAAAAGTACTAACATTCCCTCCACTCTGGTGAGGATAAACTAAACTATAAAAAAAAAAAAAACCGTAATATTCTACAGTAAAAACACGTGAACGAGGTATTACAAGACGAGAGTAGGATATGAGAGAGACTTATTAACACTACTACTACTACTACTACTACTACTACTACTACTACTACTACTACTACCACTACTACTATTACTACTACTACTATTACTACTATAACCTTATTTAACATGACTTATATACTTTCCATACCATCACGTAGTTAAGTTTTTTCTTTAAGTCGAATTCTAAAAAATCTTTCAAACGCGTCTCGTAAACCAAATGTCTTAATACTTCTGTCTACTACTTTTTATGTTATTTTCACGTGTTCAGACCATTTC
>JAXIVD010009117.1:0-5000 GCA_036785275.1 Cancer borealis | reverse complement strand
GTAGTAGTAGTAGTAGTAGTAGTAGTAGTAGTAGTAGTAGTAGTAGTAGTAGTAGTGATATAGCTTTTGTTTATCTCTTTCTCTCTCACTCTCTCTGTAACTCTAACACCACAACACCAACATTAGTAAAACCACCACTACCACCACTACCACTACTACCACAATCACCACCACCACCACCATCACCACCAGCACCACCAGCATCACCAGGAGGACTTTCAGTAATCAGTGTCTATATACCACCTATTCTCTATACTAAACAGGTAGGTAATAAGGACAAGGACAGGTAAACAGATGCCTTGAAATATACGTGGTTCCTATGAGTTTGAGAGAGAGAGAGAGAGAGAGAGAGAGAGAGAGAGAGAGAGAGAGAGAGAGAGAGAGAGAGAGAGAGAGAGAGAGAGAGAGAGAGAGAGAGAGAGAGAGAGAGATAAAATGGATGTAACTACGAGATAACACTTGGTCTTGACTTAGTGTTATTATACGTAAATCTATACATAACATTATCAGTTCATGTAAACCCAAATGAGGTACACAGAAGGCCTTGATTAAAGAGGGAAAACTATGGATGATTAACAGTAACCTAACCTAATCTAACTTCATAAACTATAATAATAATAATAATAATAACTCCTAATTACAGTAACTTACTGCTGCTTTTCCTTCCTTCCTTCGTCTGGGTTCCTTCCTAATTCCTTGAGAGAGAGAGGACTTCATCTATGCATCCTTCCCTCTCCTCTATCTTAATACACATAAATTCACTCCTTAATACCACTCTAAATTTACTTCATACATAATTAATTACTCCCACCACACCACACACACACACACACACACACACACACACACACACACACACACACACACACACACACACACACACACACACACACAGATTGACATACCTGTAGCCATGTCAGTACATCTAATTAAGCTCCACGAGGACATCACAGGTGGCAGTGGTGACGGTGGTAGTGGTAGTGGTGGCGGTGGTGATGGTGGTGGTGGTAGTGGAGGTAGAGACAGCGTCACCCACACACCTGGCGAGGAATAAAGAGAAAAGGTATGAGTCTTAATATTACCTGAGGGACGAAAGGCAAGGTAAGGTAAATGTAGATAGCAAGTACAAGGTGCAGACAAGGAGGGAAGAAGGAAGGAGGGAGGAGAGGGTATAGGTGAGTGAGGGGAAGAGGGTAGTGAGGGGAAGGGGTGAGGGAGGACGATGTTAAAATAGAATCTCTCTAGTAAGTCGTCAGCAGCGCCCCCTCCTATTACTCCTCCACGCCCCACCCATACACGCCTCCATCCCCCCCTCCCCCATAGACATCTTTTCCTTGCACTTCTCCACGACATAAATAGTTGGAAGCAAAAATAGCATAGATGACCTTCGTAAAACCACCTTCAGGGCCCTTACTACTCCCTTCCCCTCCCCTCTCTCTCCCCTCTCCCTCTTCCTTCCCCTTCCTTCCCTCCCTCACTGTCTCATCCAAATACACTCTATTAACGTCCCCTCACACACACATACACACACACACACACATCCCTTCCTTCCCATGTACACAAACACACATACACACATGCAGTTCTTTCCCAAAATTCATCTCGTTTGTTCACTTAATTTTCACTTATATTCTACTGGGGTATTTTTCTTTCCGTGTTTGGAGGAAGTAGGTAATAGAAGTGAAGGGGAAGGAAGGGGAGGGGAGGGAAGGGAAGGGGAGGTAAAGGGGAAAGAAGGGGAAGGTAAAGGGGAAGGGAAGGGAAGGGAAGGGGAGGTAAAGGGGATGGAAAGGGAGGAAAGGTAAGTGGGAGAGAAGTCTGCTTTTCATTTGTTAATCTTGTTTGCAGGATTGTGAGGCAGTGAGAAAACTTTTTAATAACACACACACACACACACACACACACACACACACACACACACACACACACACACACACACACACACACACACACACACACACACACATTATTAAATCAGCTCTCAAACGTTTTGTACAGCTGGCCCAGGCATTTCCACACCTAAGGATAAAACAAGAGCACACACACACACACACACACACACACACACACACACACACACACACACACACACACACACACACACACACACACACACACACACCAAGCATCCTAGAAAATTTTGAACGTGACAAAAAAGAAGCAGATTGCCAAGTTCAAAAAATAATATACATTTTTTTCATAATTTACAAATGATGTACAATTAACTACGAATGATAATGACAACAATGAAGGCATGATGATGATGATGATGATGATGATGATGATGATAATAATGATGATAATGACAATGATGCTGGTAGTGGTAGTGAAATACAGCCATAAACCATAATAACAAAACCAAACGATACAAAATGACAAGAAAACATAATAAAGATGATAACCATGAAAACAATGATAACTATACAAAGGCAAAAACAGAAACCCATAACCATTCTATAGGTAACCATATAATCTAAACCTAACAGGAATAAAGAAAATGGGAGGAATGTAGTAGTAATAGTAGTAGTAGCAGTAGTAGTAGTAGTAGCAGTAGTAGTAGTAGAAGTAGCAATAGCAGTAGTAGCAGTAGTAGTAGTAGTAGTAGTAGGAAGGAAGTGAGGGAATGCAATAATGGGTTACAAGTTAAAACGATGACGAGAGATCAGGACAGGAAATACAGGAATGCGACAAGGCTTGGAATGTTTTGGTCAGTCAGTGAGTGGATGGTGTGTGTGTGTGTCTTCTTACAAACCTCCAACCCCCCAACCCCCACTCCTCCCCCAACCCCCACTCTTCCCCAACACCCCCTTACCACCCCTCTCTCTCTCCTCTCCTCTCCTCCTCAGCCTCCACCCAATTTATAGCCACCAACACGCCCCCTTACTATACTACTATAACTAACTGTAACTATAACTACATCTAATTATATAACTACTGTCCCCTTTTTAATTACACCACGAATTAATACCACCCAAAACATATTACCAGTAGCATTCCACCTCCTTTTTCCACTTGTTTCATCCACTTCCTTCATCCACTTCCTCCACATCACATTCTTACATCCTTTTCATCATAAATTCTACCGTCTACCACCACCACCACCACTACCACCATAACCACATCTACAGTTTACATCACAGCCTTGTTTCACCTTCCACCAATGCACACACACCACTCCACACCTATCCCCCCTTTGTAATACGTAATCTAACCACATCCTATCCTATAAAAGTGGTATCATATATTCACCACAGTTCACCTCTTTACCACAACTGTTCACACAATTTTGTTCCCCTTATTACTCTCTCCTCATCAGTTTCTTATTGCTGTCTTGCCTAACATTGTCTTGCCTTGCCTTTCCCTGTCTTGCCTTGCCTTGCCTTTCCCTGTCTTGCCTTGCCTTGCCTTGTCTTGCCTTGCCTTGCCTTGCCTTGCCTTCCTTTGCCTTGCCACTTCCCTCAGAAGCATCCTAAGCAACATTAGTTCAGATTCAGAGAAGAGATAGGGAAAAATTTGGTTCACTAATAGAGTAGTAGAGGAGTGGAAACAAACTGAGCAAGTGTTTTAGTAAGTGTAAGGACAGTAGATAGTTTTTTAAAGGTTTGACATATCTATGGATGAAGGTAATAGATGGTAAGTATATAGGTGTTAGATGCACAGGAGCTGTCTTGTGTAGGTCAACTTGCCTCTTGCAGCTTCCTTATTTTCTTATGTTCTTATGTTCTTATGTATTCATATAACTTAATTGTTCTTAACTAAACTTAGATCAATTTTTTTTCCGTATCATTCATTCATTCAGTCATTCATTTTCTCGCTACCTGTATCTCAGTAATACGAATAATAATAATCGAGTGAGAGAGAGAGAAAGAGAGAGAGAGAGAAAAGAGAGAGAGAGAGAGAGAGAGAGAGAGAGGAGGGAATGGGGGGGAGGGATGGGATGGGCCACATACTTCTCTCTCCTCAAAAGGTAGTTACACCACTTTTCCTCCCCTTCCTCCCCTTCCTCCCTCCCTTACACCACCTCCTCTATTTCACCTGCAGTCAGCCTTCCCTCCCTTCCTCCCTCCCTTCCCCCCTTCCCTCCTTCCCCCCTTCCCTCCTTCCCCTTCTTTCCAGCCTCTTCACTTGCACCATCTTTCATCCCTTTCTCCCATCCCCCCTCCCTCCTCCCCAACCCCAGGCATTCCTCCTCCCTCCCTCTTCTTCTTCTTCCCCTTCCCCTCCCCCCCCCCACCAATGCAACCGGAAATTCCTCAAATTATTCCTACAACATTCAAAGCAAGTCAGCTTACTGCTATTCCCGCTGAGTTGAAGGGGGAGAGAGGGTGGGGAGGGGAGGGGAGGTGGGTATGGATTGGGGGGAGATGGGTGATTGGGGGAGGAGGAGGTATGCTGATTCCACCACCCCCCTTCCACTCTCTCTCTCTCTCTCTCTCTCTCTCTCTCTCTCTCTCTCTCTCTCTCTCTCTCATAGATGTATCCACCTTTTTCTTCTTTACTAATCAATTAATTTCTCTTCTACATCATCCCTTTCTTCCCTCCTCTCTTTCCTCCACCTTCTCTTCCTTCTCCTCTTCCTCCTCTTCCTCCTCCTCCTCCTCCTCCTCCTCCTCCTCCTCCTCTTCTCCTCCTCCTCCTTCTCCTCCTCCTCCCCAGGGCCGCGTGAGGAGTGTCGCACCACCACGGGAGGGACGTGGCGGCGACCTGTCCTCTGCTAGTTGAGAATGAATGAAATGTTGAATGACACACTTCCTTCTTCTAACCCCCTCCATCCTCTCTCTCTCCTCTTCCTCTCTCTTCTCTTCCTTACTCTCTCTCTCTCTCTCTCTCTCTCTCTCAACGTTCCGCGAAGAAGAAGAAATGAAGCACTAGGTGGAGGTGATTAACAATCCTCCATTACCTGGTGCCGGCCCTCCTCCTCTCCCCCTCCCCTTCCCTCTTCCCTTCCTCCCTCTATCAACGACGACGAGGCATTTCCTGCGGCGCACGTCAAGGGTCGC
>JAXIVD010009116.1:5000-12500 GCA_036785275.1 Cancer borealis | reverse complement strand
AGGAAGGAAGGAAGGAGTGAGTGAGTGAGTGAGTGAGTGAGTGAGTGAGTGAGTTAGCTGCCAAAGGAAGGGAGACGAGGTAGGGAGGTATGAACACAACTTACCCTTGGGATGCGCCAGACCAGACCGCCCAGCCGACGGACAAGCAGAGGGAAAACTTAGACATTGTAACGAAGACTTAACTATAAGAGCATTGGAAGATAGACCACAACACACAATGCTTGCACGAACCATCACTATATATATAATGAGTGCTTTCATCATGCTGAGTAACCTAAATTAAACAGCCTCACCCCACCATTCACGCCAGACTAGATGTTTATCGTGCATGATACCTTGATCATCATGTGTCTACACGCTAAGGAGGTAGAATGATATAGTATGACAAGCTTGCATTAGTGATCTTAAGTCGTATTTGAAAGTAAGTCACTCTTCTTGAATAAAACAGGATGCAAGTTAACGGACGTATTACAATATATCTTTTTCTCTCTGTTTTTTTTATGATTCTTTTTTTTTATAATTATTTAGTTTTTTGTCTCCAGCATCAATAGAAGTGGGAAGCCAACTCAACACAAAGAGGTTTGTTCAGGACTCTTAAATTAACATATTGAGTTGCCAAATGTATCGTATAGGAGCTCAGCCTCATGACTAGCGAGGCCGCCGCCCTGCCAGCTCAGGTGTGACCCGTCCTGGCGGGGCGGCGGCCAGACCGATGTATGGAAGGCAAATCTTGACACATTTGGACAACACTCGGCCCGCATGTGGAGTGGGAGTGGGCGCCGCTGTGGGTGGTGCTGGGAAGTGGGGTGGGGGGGAGTGGTGAAGGATGGTATGTTCTAATGGTGCGGATATTCTACCAAGGGAATGGGTGAATGGGTGTTAACCATTAACCACTTTTTCTATTTCCAAAGCACTTCCATCCTCGCCTCGGCCCCATCAAGCCGCCCTCTACTAGTAACCTGCGTGATGCTCCCCGCTGGAGGCTCACGTCCTGTTTGGTGCAGGTTTCGTGCGCCAAAGTAATCATATGGAGGGAAGGAGGGAGGGAGGGAGGAAGGGAATGAGGGAAGAAGGGAAGGAGGGAAGGAGGGAAGGAGGTAAGGGATGAGGGAGGGCTGGGTGGACTAGAGGGAAGCAGGAAGAGGAGAGGGAGGAAGGGTGAGCCGGGAACATCGTCCCAAACATCCAGTGTAACGTGGTTGTCTTTTGTGGAGGATGTATCGACCACAGAAGTCAATATTGTATCTCCAGCTCCATTAATATTCCTCATAAGCCGCTCCTCCTCCTCCTCCTCCTCCTCCTCCTCCTCCTCCTCCTCCTCCTCCTCCTCCTTCTCCTCACTCTACTACTTCCTTTGAACCATCGATTAAGTTTATCCTCTTTGAACTTCCGGGAGGTAAAAAGAGTCGTGAATTAAATAATCGTAAGCTTCCAGGACTCAACGTAAAGGTCATTGTAGCATTATATTTTGTACTTGAGTAATCATCAAACGTTACCGACCGAAATACTGTATATATAGGAATAAACTCAGGGTACTGTAATAATTCTTTTTTCATGTTTAATGTACATTTGATAGTGAGTGAATGAGAGCAGAATGGCAGGTACCGGAGGCTGCCTTCAAACGGAGATTATGGGCGCGCGTCAATAGATGGGACGTGGAGATGCGCGCACTTTGTTTACAATGGTGAACGTAAGACTCGGGTGTCCGGCGCGAGGCAAGTGTTGGTGATTGGTGGTGCAGACACCTGTGGAGTAACACACCGCTGCTTCTCATTGGGTGTCTCCAGTTTGTTTAGGGTTTGGGAAGCAAGAGATTGGCGTTTTGTCGATACTCGTCAATAATCAATGGACGGGCAGGTAAGGGACCAGTTAGCAGACAGGTGACTCGATGGAGCAGCCGCCTTGGACGCGCTTCCCCGAGTCTCATGATCCTCCCCGGTCACGCTCATGCCCTCGGAAGCCTCAAAGTGTGCGTGCAGCACCTCAGTTAAGCTTTGGGCTTGTGTATACAAGCTTATTTTTTCCTTTAAGTATTCTCTCTTATCATTGACCTACAAAGTCCACGCGATGACTGTAAAGCCTAAAGGAATATCATAGTCTTGCAGCAAACACAACAATTTAAAAGACAAATTTGATAAAAGGTGAAGGTTTTATGGGTTTCCTGCATACCCTGACTACGAAATGACGGGTTTGATTATTCCATGGATTTGTGATCAAAGAGTGAGTGAGGTGGAGCGTCTGGAAGGAGGCAAGGCGGCCCGGCCCTTCCACCACCAAAGGGGTATTTGTACATTATCAACGATTAAGGTTGTATCGATCCAACCCTTACATGGCGATCGATTTCTGGGGCTGGAAATATGAGTTTGTTGTGTTTATTGACCTGGTCACCTATTGACCTGCCTGCGACCCTCCCAAAGGCGTGAATATCTTGAATCTTTGATGAGTGACCCTGAAGGGAGGTTGGTGCCTCGTGCGAATGTCAAGGTGATGGGATTCTTGAAGGTGGCGGAGCGGGAAGGGGCGAGGGAGGAAGGATTTGCACAGACAGTTTAAAGTGGAGGAGTGAGGTGAGGGGGGGGGGGTGTTAGACGCCCATCGCCCACTAACACAAGCGGGCCGGCGGGCCAGTGGGGGCGGGCACAGCACATGCCACGCGGTAGGGGGCACCGCGCCTGTGATCCACGCCCGGCCGCCCACACTCCACCAGACACACGCGCTATAACATCTAGTCAAGTTAAACGTGAGAGAGGAGAACGCTTCTAACCGGCCATCTTGCCTTTTTTCATCTCCCGGCAAGTGCAGGGGGCTATTTCCATGGAGTTGGGGCAAGTGATGATTTTGCTGGACACGCCCCCGCCCATCACGCCACTCTGAGGGTAGCCTTGCACCAGCCCCACCGTCAGCCCCAGCAACAGCACCGTCAAGCCCACGCCCACGCCGCATCTTCTTCTCCTGATGGTGGTGGTGCCAGTGTGGTTCCCTGGTGGTCCCCGCGCGTCCGCCGCCAGACACACGCGCCTCGCCGCGCCCGCCATCACAACCTGAAGGAGGAAGACACTCGCTCAAACACAACACAAGGTTAAACAACGAACAATATCTTTCACTTACTCAAACAATGTTATAAATCCAAAGACCAAAACTAACAATTAAACACATTTGTATACACACACACACACACACACACACACACACACACACACACACACACACACACACACACACACACACACACACACACACACACACACACACACACACACACACACACACACACACACACACACACACACACACACACACACACACACACACATAATTCTTACGATAATCTCACCTCCTTCGATTTCTTTCCTCACATTTAAAAGTGACGCTCAAGATGTGAGGGCGAGCGATCTGTTCCCTGGCACTCCTTTTTATCTTCTAATCATTACTTTTCTTCCCTATTCACTATTTTTCTCCTAATCATTACATTTTTCCCAATCACTATTTTCCTCATAATCACTATTTTTCTCCTAATTTCCCCCTAATCACTATTTTCCCCCTTAATCACTATTTTTTCCGCCTTAATCACTCCATTTTTGTTCTCCTAATCATTACTTTTATCTTTTAATCATCAACTTTTCCTCCCAAATCACTAAGCTATATTTCCCCAAACAAAAATTTCCCCCTAATCACTATTTTCCCCTAATCACTATTTTTCCTTAATCACTATCTTCCTTTAACCCTTGAAATTTTCTTCCCCAAATCACCACACTTTTTTTCCCCCCTAAGCACTACTATACTTATTATTCCAAACTTTCCTTTCCTTACACTGTACCGGCAATGTTTTCTTTCCACCGTCTTTAACTCTCCTATATTTACCTCTCCCCAGTTATCTCGCTTTGCCTGCTTACTGTTTATATCTTACCCTCGCATCTCTCCCTTCCTTCCCCTCGCTTCTGCTTGCTCCTCACGCAGCGTCGTAAGCCTTGCATTATGGGTACGAACACAAAGGCAGAGCGAGAGGGGCGGTGAAGGTACAGCACGAGAGAAGAAGAAGAGGAGGAAGGGAGGGAAGGGTAAGAAAAACACATCGTTTGAAGTGTGGCAAAAAAAAAAGTGGATATGAGAGAGAGAGAGAGAGAGAGAGAGAGAGAGAGAGAAGAGAGAGAGAGAGAGAGAGAGAGAGAGAGAGAGAGAGAGAGAGAGAGAGAGAGAGAGAGAGAGAGAGAGAGAGAGAGAGAGAGAGAGAGAGAGAGAGAGAGAGAGAGAGAGAGAGAGAGAGAGAGAGAGAGAGAGAGAGAACACGATCAATAAGTTTCAGTTTTTACATTCCTCTCTGTCTTTCCTCCCTTCTGACGTCACAAAAACACGTTGGTAATGATTGATGTTTAGTTAAATCACAACAACAATTACTCTGATATAATATTTTGTCTCGCCTCGCATCAGTCGGCTGGGTGGATGGCGGGATCACCCTCACACACAAACACACACTAGATAACATACTGGTGGCAGGGTTTTGTCACCACTGTGCAAGCATGTATATATAATTTTTTTTTTTTTATAATTTTTCTATAGACTCAGTAGAGCAGCAGTTTGGTGTGTTCCACGTGGTGCATTTCCCCGAGTGTCAAGGGGACGGGGGACGATTTGTCTTTGAAGACGTTATCATTAGCATTTTTAACAACATAATGTTCTCTCAGCTGGGACGTATCGTGTCTGCTTCCACCACGACTTAGGAAGAAAAAAGGAGAGGAAAACTATCCTCCACTCTCACGCTAGGAATGACGTCATCTGCTTCCTAAATGCCACTACGGTCAAGAATAGCTCACCGAGACGGCAGGACACACCTCAGTGCGGGACAAACTTTTCCGAGGCTAAATCAACGCCATTTCCTCATCCTCCCGTGTACACTCACTGCCTGCGCGTCTTACACTCCGGCAGATCAGCGCCAGACAGGACAGTAGGTAACCCCGGCTGGGCACGTGAACCTTTATTTGTGTCGCAGGGTAAGGATCGGAATCAGCTCGACCTGGCTCGTCTATCCCCGTGGCGTGTTGGCTAGCACAGTAATGATTCTCTCCCTCACCCACCTCACCCTCCACACTAAATTGTTCGGGGGGTGCGGCACTAAATATAGCTCCAATACGCAACACCCGCCGCCTCTCAAGGGTTCGCGTCCTCACCTCGTCAGGGCAGCGTCGTCCACCTTGAGCCCAGCTTGGGACGCACCTCAAGCGGCCTTACTATAATACCTGAGCTGTCACTCTAACCTTCACGACAGATGTACATTCTTTTTTAAATGATCACTTTTTCAATTGGTAACACATTCTTCTCGTCCTCACTGACTGGACTGACTGACTGAGTGAGTGACTGACTGACTGACTGACTGGCCTGCTTCCTAGTTACCTAATTACCGTAGTTATATGATGATACGCACATCCCGACTAACTAAGCCTCGATTCAGCGTCACAAAGGCCTCGCTGATTCGACACAATTCTACGAAGGTATTTGTTATTAATGGCATCATATTGTGTGTTCAGATCGATGTTTTAGCTTCGTAACCCAAGAACAATAATAAGGACATCACCAGAACCACGTCAGGTCAGGTCACGTTAGGTCACGTCAAATCACCTTGTTTGAGCATTAACAACGCCCATGGACAAACTTGAACTATGACCCCTCCTCCCCTACACCCATAGCTCACCAGGCGCACCACACCACCACACCACCACAGCACCACAACACCACACCACCACAACACCACACCATCACACCACCATACCACCATACCACCACAACACCACAACACCACACCACCACAACACCATACCACCACACCACCACAACACCACACCACCACAACACCACATCACCACAACACCACACCACCACAACACCACACCACCACAACACCACACCACCACACCACCACCACACCACCACTCGTTCACACATGCACCACATTGTCACACCACAACAGCACAACACCACACTCGTCACATTTATTATTCTCATGGCACTTGTTGCACATCACAGACCGCATACACACAGTCACACACACACACACACACACACACACACACACACACACACACACACACACACACACACACACACACACACACACACAGTCACACACACACACACACACACACACACACACACACACACACACACACACACACACACACACACACACACACACACACACACACACACACACATAACATTTTATCAACGCCCCTCCTCCTCCTCCTCCTCCTCCTTCCCTTGTGTTGTCAGGTTCCTCCCTTTTTGTGCTTCGTTTCCTTTCTCTTTTCCATCCATTTTCCTCGATTTTTTTGAGTCAATTTGTTTTTTTCCATCTCTTCCGCAACAGATTTCTTTCAGATTTATATATAACTTTTCCTTTTCATAAAAAAAAGAAAGAAAATTCCCTTCTCATTCTCATCATAGTGGAAGGAAGAAAATAATACTATACTTTCCCTAACATTTAACTGGATCTGGTTAACTTCTTATTTCCTAACACACACATACACATACACATACATACACACACACATACACATGACTCCTTTTCCCTGTGAACTAGCTGTCTTCCCCTGCCATCCCCTGCCATCCCCTGCCAGTCCTACTCTGCCTGTTGTGGCTGTTAACCCATATTTGTAGGACACTGACAGCCTCGTAGGATCAGCGAAGGAAGGAAAATCACAAGAAAATACCGAACATAAACGGAATTCAACACCACGATGGATTTTATTGTTATTTTTTTCATATTGTTCTGGGATTTTTCAGTGACCGGGATGAGGAGGATGAGGATGAGGATGAGGATAGGATAAGGACGAGGATAGGAGTAAGGTTTTAAGAGTACGTGGTGCTGTTCTAACATCCTCTTTGCTTTTCTTATCAATGTGAGAATCTCTGCCGCAGGTAAAGAAAGTCTAGGAAACCACATTCGTCCGATACACACCAATTGTAGAGGTTTTCAGCAGCAGTAGTAGTAGTAGTAGTAGTAATAGTAGTAGTAGTAGTAGTAGTAGTAGTAGTAGTAGTAGTAGTAGTAGTAGTAGTAGTAGTAGTAGTTGTTGTAGCAGTAGTCATAGTAGTGGTAGTGGTAATGTTAGTGCTTGTCATGTTACTGTGTGGACTGAACTGATGAGGTCTATAAATGGGCGTGATTGTATCCCCTTTAACGTTCAACCACCTCCCTCCTCTCTACACACGCCCTTACCACTCTCTCTCTCTCTCTCTCTCTCTCTCTCTCTCTCTCTCTCTCTCTCTCTCTCTCTCTCTCTCTCTCCACCTCACTCCCCCACTTTTCTCACTAATTCAGTTTTCTCTTTCTATTTTCTCTGGTTTCGTTTTTATTTCACTCTTTTATTTATTTACTTATTTTTTTGATAACATATATTTATTTTGTCAATTTGGTTCAGTCCTCGTTTGGTTTGTTTTATACGTGTGGCCTGGCTGGGGTTTCCTCGATACTCCTATTTCATTTTCTTTAATTTTTTTTTTGCT
>JAXIVD010009115.1:7500-16082 GCA_036785275.1 Cancer borealis | reverse complement strand
ATATATATATATATATATATATATATATATATATATATATATATATATATATATATATATATATATATATATATATATATATATATATATATATATATATATATATATATATATATATATATATATATATATATATATATATATATATATATATATATATATATATATATATATATATATATATATATATATATATATGTACACATATATATATATATATATATATATATATATATATATATATATATATATATATATATATATATATATATATATATATATATATATATATATATATATATATATATATGTACATAAATATATATATATATATATATATATATATTATATATATATATATATATATATATATATATATATATATATATATATATATATATATATATATATATATATATATATATATATATATATATTTATGTACATATATATATATATATATATATATATATATATATATATATATATGTACATAAATATATATATATATATATATATATATATATATATATATATATATATATATATATATATTTATGTATATATATATATATATATATATATATATATATATATATATATATATATATATATAATCATTATCACCATCACCATATATAATTTTTTTTTTTTTTTAATTCATTTATTTGTCTATTTACCTGTTCGGGTAAAGTTGTCCGTATACCATCACGTACGTAGTTTCCAATTAGCCTCGACGGTACGACGGTACTAACAAGGCCGGGTTTGGAAGTGTTTCAGTTAGTATCGCTGCCAACAAGTCCTTAATGGCTGCTTCAAGCTTCGGAAGAGTCTACGTCGTTGCCTTGTAAGTCAGTTTTCACTATGCCACAAATTATCTATCGAGTTGATACCAAGGCTGTTTTCAGGTGAGTCATTGATATAATTAAACACACAATCACTACGCCACTGCTTCACACATTTGCCGTGTGTGGAGGAGCGACATCTTGGTGAAACACGTATCACTAACAAGCTCAAACAAGTCAGGCGAATGGTCGTTCACCAGCTCAAAGTACACACATTGAGTGACTTTCACATTTATTGACCATACTACTACCTTTCCAAACCCTCTATAAGAGAAGGAACCTCACATCATTAACGAAGGTAAGTGTGTTACTGTTTCCCATGTGCAGCGAGGGTCGAGGCGGATCCACTATACCTGCACACATTTCCACCTCCATTACACTTCCAAGTCAAGGCAGCCTTATCACTCTACAACACATCAAGCCAATATTCTTCACTGCTAGGTCGACTCTACGCTTCCTCTAGTATGCACAGAAACGTGAAAAAAGCACAAAAACACCAGAATGTTAATCCTCTCCTCTAAAAGCAAACCAAACACGGATGGACTACGTGACGCCGGTTGACTGGGCAGTAGGTTACCTCCTCCTCCTCCTCCTCCCTCCCAGTGTTGCCTAACCATCATATGTTCCCGATTATATGTTTGTTCCGCTAAGCCACTTACATCGCAAGCTTACTCGCATCACCATACTAACTGTGCTTAGTATTAACCTAAACACTCCATGTCACCGTACGGCACATTCCGACGGAGAGTGACAATTAAGGCGAAGCAGAAAAGCAGAAACGCGGAAGGGCAACACTTCATTGACACCTTGATCTTGATTTTGTTAGGCAAAATATTTCTTCCAACTTCCCGGAGTTCTGTGGTACACTGCTCGACTCGTGACCTAAAGGCTCTTACACACTATGGCTTGTGCGCTGACCTCTGACTCGACTCATTACCACCATGACCATATATGGAGCAATTAGCGGGTCATCCAGCGCTTGGCCTGAGAGTCTGGCAGTGGACATTTCATACGAGTGAGTCCCGAGCAAAGGCCGCCAGTTGCTTACTATTCAAAAACAGGAGGAGGGTTCTACTTTCTAATACACTAACAATACAACTCATGAGTGCAGTAAATTATGTAATAACACCATAAATGATTATGAAGAAACTCCATACACTGAGAAGTCACTATCTCCGAGAGGTGAAGGAGATGAAGACATCGCAGAAGTCAGGAGCAGGTGCCCCTCACTGAGGCTAGTCAGAGGTCGGCGCACAAGTCATAGTGTGTACGGATCTTAATAAGGGTTGTGCGTTCGATCCTGGCCTTTGGCAGCTCCTTGGTGAGAGGGGCAGCGCTCCCTTGTTAACCCTAGCAGAACAATTTGGTCTACAATTACCTAGTTCGGGGGATTACTTAATCACCTTCCCAGAACTTTACTAGTTACTGGCTTTCAGCTGGCTGTTAGTGTGCATGACTGACACTCGTATGTTTAGTTTCGCACCACTGAATGTCGATAAAGTCAAGTGGTATTATCCTCTAAAAATACAATGTTAAAATAAACTTGTACAATATCCTAAACTAAATACCTAATACTATGCAAAATCTAAGCGCCGTGTATTAAAGTGCAACGGATAAAAAGTTTTGTTGGTCAATATCCGCCTCAATAGTACATAAATTCTTCTTACAAAATATTTTGGTTGCGTTGACGATACAGGATTTTCCAGAATGAGCCAGAAAATATTTATTTACACTCCAATGGAGGTGTTCCGGTATGTTTTACCTTATTGGATCATATCATGTCACCACATCTGGTAACCGGTAATCAGATTTATCAACATCCTTCTTAAACTAGTCACAATACCAGATTACAGTATAAAAGTTCAGCATTTCATTGATTTCCTCCAGTTTGTCTTGTATACGACACTCACACTTGCAGCGAAAATAAAGTGGTTTTTGACACCTGATAATAACATCATGTAAAAACTATCTACAGTCACCCTCGCATTTATCGAGCAAATTACTCTGTTGCAAGTGACCATTACATGTAAAAGAGTTTAAAGTAGAGCAAAGGAGCCTTTTGGAGGTCGACCTCAAACCTCCGGAGCTCTCCCTGTTCCATGCATGAGTAAATATCCTTATGAGTGAGAGACGTCATTAACAGCGAGCCTCCTTATAATGTAGGCTAATAATACTGCTGTTGTTGTTGTTGTTGTTGTTGCTACAGTTCCTCTTCCTTTGTGGTTCCTTAAGCCGTCCAAGTCTTTCCACCACACCTCATACACACGTTAAGTCACGGTTATTTTCTCTCTCCTTTCTTTTGCTCTTAAACTAACGTGTCAACAATTCAACTTTATTTTTTCACATGTAACTTTTTCGACAAGTTGGAAAGGAAAAACGTAAAGTGAAACGACCCAAACTAGGCGACAAGTTTCACAGGAACCATGACTCGTGAACCTAATGCTTAGAGGGAAGGAAATGCAGCAAAGTATGAACGTTCGTTATGTTGAGGTGCAGGCTAACGCTGGGATGGATAGGTGAGGGGTGGGGGGAAGGATACTAAATAGCAGCTGCCTGTACAATGCTAATGAAAGAAAAAAAATTACAACTCATTATGTTTGTTATTGATTCGTCTATAAAGGAGAAAACTATCAGGGTATTGTCTGCCATAAACATTTCAAAATTAAGACTCCTAAAAAATATTGACAAAAACTAATTCAATCACAAATATTAGTGTGATGCAAATGAAATGTTTCGCCAGTTTTCAAGATCAGTTTGCGTTCCGTTGCGTTATGGAAGTGATTAACGCTGCATTGGGCTGAACATAACATTGATTTCAAGTCCTTCATCTGGAGTGTTAGATTTTGTTTCAAATACTTTCCTTGTTTGTTGCTGAACGGTCACGTTCCTTTGACATGTGTTTGGTGTGTAACATTTGAATTTTGTCGATCGCCATGAAGGAAAACATTTGAATTTTCTAGAAGCTCTGAAGAGTTTACATCAACACTAATTATAATGTAGGTGATGATTAGCTCTATCTGTATATATTTTATTAAATACATACATAGGTCACAATGACAGACATGTTATACTCTTGTGAAGCCAGTGATTTACTAAACAATATCACACTAGACTGAACGTGGCTTCCAATACTATTTAAAGTGGCAAAGTGTTATGATGAGTTAATGAATGTGAATGGATAACTTTTTCTGGATATTTACTTACCTTTCTATACTTTCATATCATATACTTTGTTTCCATCTCAACCTTGAAACTACATGAGTACATTACATTAAAGATTACCAAGTTATTTTGTTAAGTAAAGTACGCCTGTGAACGTTGAGTGGAGGTGGAATGCTAGGCTATTGTCGCCGCTAATACACTATTTTCACTAGTACAATACCTGTGTTACCTTCACTTTTTGTATTTTATTGAACGAGTAGTTTTAAACGATTACTTCTATCCTCGACGCAGATTTTCTTTTGTTGATAGGCACGTATATTTAGTTTTATTCTGATAGACTATTCAATATCTACACAATGTTATACTTGTACTGTCTTTATTGTTCATGTATTTTTCTACTTTTATTTCATTGTGAATAGGAAAGGCGTAGTGGTACCAATAAGATGTATCAGTTATAGTCTCCGTTAAGCTGCCGGAATGTTGATTTGATACATATGTGTTGATTTGTAAAGGTTATACCAACACGCTGTTATCATAGGAAACATTTCTTAGCTTTTCAAGTATGATGAGATAAACAAACAGCTAATAACTATTGATTGATCGATGGATTGATTGAATTAGAGACACCGTGCCCTTAAAAAATAGATGTAGTTATGCAAAGGAAGACGAGGAAGACGAATATAAAAGAAAGTACATTAAGAACACAGTTACGAACAAAGCAGCAGAAGGTAGGTAAGTAGGAGGGAGGTCGGAGAGGACAAACACCAATAAGTAAGTAGGCTACACGTTCTATTCCCTTTGATTCTCAGGCCACCACAAGAGTCACGTACAATTCAATTACCGCCATGAAAAACGCAATTCTGAGAAGGCGTACTGCATGGCGCCGATGTCACCTAAGATTTTGAAGTGCCTCTCATTGGTAATTTGAACAACTTTTCTGCCAATATTGCAGACACTTACACAGAGAGAGAGAAAGAGAAAGAGAGAGAGAGAGAGAGAGAGAGAGAGAGAGAGAGAGAGAGAGAGAGAGAGAGAGAGAGAGAGAGAGAGAGAGAGAGAGAGAGAGAGAGAGAGAGAGAGAGAGAGAGAGAGAGAGAGAGAGAGAGAGAGAGAGAGAGAGAGAGAGAGAGAGAGAGAGAGAGAGAGAGAGAGAGGAAGAAGGGGGTCCGGATGTATACAAGTTGAGTAAAACCTTGAGGCAGGGATGAGTGAAGCTGTGGAATGTCAGTGGTCTGATTAGGAAGGGTGTAGATATATTTATTTACCCGTGTTGAGAGAGAGAGAGAGAGAGAGAGAGAGAGAGAGAGAGAGAGAGAGAGAGAGAGAGAGAGAGAGAGAGAGACCAGTAGAGGAATACGATAAAACGTGGTTCGAATTAAAATTACACGCATTTCGACATCAGTTCCAGCAGGTTGTCGATGAGGTAGCGCAAGGACAGGTGAGGACAGGTTGCAGCGGCACTAACGGAGGGAGGAATGCGAAACACTCGGTAATGGGGTGAATGTAAACAACCCAACAAGTAGTGCCGTTACAAGGGGAGAAAGACAGTAGGGAGGACAAACACTGTACTTGAAGGCGGTGTACGGTAAAGAGGGTTGGGAAGAGAAGAACGAGGAGGAGAAAGTCAGGAAATGGAAGGGAAGGGAAGGAAGAACCAGAAAAAGAGGGAGGAAAGAATACGAACAGGAACTAGAATAACAAGAAGCATTAAAAGGGGGAATAATTATGAGAAGCAATGAAGTAAGATGCAAGAGGGAAGGAACTGAGGGAAGGAATGCATGAGTAGATGTAAGAATTTTGCACATAAAAAGAAAACAAGGTAATTACTCTACATGAATAGTGATAAGCCGATTTTTTTTTTACATAATTAACAGTACTTGGTATGTACGAAACAAAAAGTAAGGTAAGGTAAGGTAAGGCAAGACCCAGGTGGCACGGCACTCATTAAGGTACCCAAGCAGGTGGTGCCATGCCACGATCCCTTATTATGGCACCGTGCCACACCCAGACACACACACACACACACACACACACACACACACACACACACACACACACACACACACACCGAGGGGCCAGGGTTCGATCCCCTGGGCGGATGGAGATTATTTGGGCGAGTCTCCTTTCACGTGTAGCCTCTGTTCACCTAGCAGTGAGTAGGTACGGGATGTAAGTCGAGGGGTTGTGATCTCGTTGTCCCGGTGTGTTGTGTGTGAGTGGTCTCGGTCCAACCCAAAGATTGGTCACTATGAGCTCTGAGCTCTTTCCATAGGGGGACGGCCGGCTGTCTCGAGAGAGACCAGCAGCAGACTGTGACAGTGAATACACACACACACACACACACACACACACACACACACACACACACACACACACACACACACACACACACAGGGTAAAAAAAAAAAAATCTATGGTTTAAGTGAGACAGAAAGAGGAAGGGGAAGAAAAAAGATGGAGGGAGACTGACAGACAGACAGACAGACACATAGATAAACAGACCTAAAAAAAAAAAGAGATAAAAAAGAGTAGGTGATGCCCTCCGGTAACATATGAAGCGAGGAGGTAAAAAAAACGAGAGGAAAGAGCGCCATAAAAACACTTCCTGGCAGAGGGGCTCACACGCCGGCGCCTGAACGTAAGAGTGAGGGAGGGATGACTGTATCCATCCCTCCTTTGCCTTGCCTCGCCTTGTTTCGCCTCGCCTTGCCTTGCCTTGCCTTGCCTTTCCTCGCCTCGCCTTGCCTTGCCTTGCCTTTCCTCGCCTTGTCTCGCCTTGCCTTGCCTTGCCTTGCCTCGCCTTGCCTTACCTTGCCTTGCCTTGCCTTGCCTCGCCTCGCCTCGCCTCGCCTTGCCTTGTCTTGCCTTGCCTTGCCTTGCCTTGCCTTGCCTTGCCTTGCCTTGCCTTGCCTTGCCTTGCCTTGCCCTGCCTTGCCTTGCCTTGCCTCGCCTCGCCTTGCCTTGTCTTGCCTCGCCCCTTGCCTTGTCTTGCCTTGCCTTGCCTTGCCTTGCCTTGCCCTGCCTCGCCTTGCCTCGCCTCGCCTCGCCTTGCCTCGTCTTGCCTTGCCTTGCCTTGCCTCACCTTACCTTGCCTTGCCCTGCCTTGCCTCGCCTTGCCTTGCCTCGCCTTGCCTTGCCTTGCCTTGCCTTGCCTCGCCTCGCCTTGCCTTGCCTTGCCCTTCCTCGCCTTGTCTCGCCTTGCCTTGCCTTGCCTTGCCTCGCCTTGCCTTGCCTTGCCTTGCCTCGCCTTGCCTTGCCTTGCCTTGCCTCGCCTCGCTTTGTCTTTCCTCGCCTCGCTTTGCCTTGCCTTGCCTCGTCTTCCCTTGCCTTGCCTTGCCTCGCCTTGCCTTGCCTTGCCTCGCCTTGCCTCGCCTTGCCTTGCCTTTCGCTGCCTTGCCTTGCCTTGCCTTGCCTTGCCTCGCCTTGCCTTGCCTTGCCTTGCCTTGCCTTGCCTTGCCTTGCCTCGCCTCGCCTTGCATTGCCTTGCCTTGCATTGCTTTGCCTTGCCTTGCCTTGCCTTGCCTCGCCTTGCCTTGCCTTGCCTTGCCTAGCCTTGCCTTGCCTCGCCTTGCATTGCCTTGCCTTGCCTTGCATTGCTTTGCCTTGCCTTGCCTTACCTTGCCTCGCCTTGCCTTGCCTTGCCTCGCCTTGCCTTGCCTCGCCTCGCCTTGCCTCGCCTTGCCTTGCCGTGCCTCGCATCGACTTGCATTGCCTCGCCTCGCCTTGCTTTGCCTTGCCTGGCCTGGCCTTGCCTTGCCTCGCCTTGCCTTGCCTTACCTCGCCTCGCCATGCCTTGCCTTGCCTTGCCTCGCCTTGTCTTACCTTGCCTTGTCTTGCCTTGCCTCGCCTTGCCTTGCCTTGCCTTGCCTTGCCTTGCCTTGCCTTGCCTCGCCTTGCCTTGCCTTGCCTTGCCTTGCCTTGCCTTGCCTTGCCTTGCCTTGCCTCCCCTTGCCTCGCCTTGCCTTGCCTCGCCTTGCATTGCCTTGCCTTGCATTGCTTTGTCTTGCCTTGCCTCGCCTTGCCTCGCCTTGCCTTGCCTTGTCTTGCCTTGCCTCGCCTTGCCTTGCCTCGCCTTGCATTGCCTTGCCTTGCATTGCTTTGCCTCGCCTTGCCTTGCCTCGCCTTGCATTGCCTTGCCTTGCATTGCTTTGCCTCGCCTTGCCTCGTCTTGCCTTGCCTTGCCTTGCCTTGCCTCGCCTTGCCTTGCCTCGCCTCGCCTTGCCTTGCCTTGCCTTGCCTTGCCTTGCCTTGCCTCGCATCGACTTGCATTGCCTCGCCTCGCCTTGCCTTGCCTTGCCTTGCCTGGCCTGGCCTTGCCTTGCCTCGCCTTGCCTTGCCTTGTCTTGCCTCGCCTCGCCATGCCTTGCCTTGCCTTGCCTCGCCTTGTCTTGTCTTGCCTTGCCTCGCCTTGCCTTGCCTTGCCTCGCCTTGCCTCGCCTTGCCTTGTCTTGCCTTGCCTTGCCTCCCCTTGCCTCGCCTTGCCTCGCCTCGCCTTGCATTGCCTTGCCTTGCCTTGCTTTGTCTTGCCTTGCCTTGCCTTGCCTTGCCTCGCCTCGCCTTGCCTTGCCTTGCCTT
>JAXIVD010009115.1:0-2500 GCA_036785275.1 Cancer borealis | reverse complement strand
ATATCTCCATAAAACAGAGAGCAAACGACATAAACCAACATATCACTTATCATTGTATATCATTTCCCGGTCAACTTTTCAGAACCTACTAAACATAACTCAAAACATAACACAAACACAAACACAAACACAAACACAAACACAAACACCATCACAAACACCAACACCAACACCAACACAAACACAAACACAAACACAAACACCAACACCAACACCAACACCAACACCAACACCAACACCAACACCAACACCAACACCAACACCAACACCAACACCAACACCAACACCAACACCACACCAACACCAACACAAACACAAACACCAACACCAACACCAACACCAACACCAACACCAACACCAACACCAACACCAACACCAACACCAACACCAACACAAACACAAACACAAACACAAACACATCACAAACACCAACACAAACACCAACACAAA
Source organism: Cancer borealis (assembly GCA_036785275.1). Taxonomy (NCBI): domain Eukaryota; kingdom Metazoa; phylum Arthropoda; class Malacostraca; order Decapoda; family Cancridae; genus Cancer; species Cancer borealis. The sequence goes on along the minus strand of JAXIVD010009115.1, from coordinate 2,050 downwards.
CCCCAACACAAACACCAACACAAACACCATCATAAACACTATCACAAACACCAACACCAACACCAACACCAACACCAACACCAACACCAACAGCAACACAAACACAAACACAAACACAAACACAAACACAAACACCATCACAAACACCAACACAAACACAAACACAAACACCATCACAAACACCAACACAAACACAAACACAAACACCATCACAAACACCAACACAAACACAAACACAAACACCATCACAAACACCAACACAAACACCAACACAAACACAAACACAAACACCATCACAAACACAAACACAAACACAAACACAAACACCATCACAAACACCAACACAAACACAAACACAAACACCAACACAAACACCATCACGAACACCAACACAAACACCATCACAAACACCAACACAAACACAAACACAATCACCAACACAAACACCATCACAAACACCAACACAAACACCAACACAAACACCAACACAAGCAGCATCACAAACACCAACACAAACACCAATGCACTGCCATTCAAAGCCCAACATTGTAAACTCTAGATATCTCCATAACACAGAGAGCAAACGACATAAACCAACATATCACTTATCATTGTATATCATTTCCCGGTCAACTTTTCAGAACCTACTAAACATAACTCTACAAACTAATAAATATAAACATACCATGTAAGAAGGCGAACAATATCAAGACTGTTACATCATGGAAGCTTCCAACACAACACAAATGTCCTCACCTTAGCCTGAATGACAGAAAACGGAAAACATATACATATATATTATATCATAAATAATCTAATAAGATATAAGGAATTTCATCCATCATAACAGTGCCTTACCTTCTTAATGATAGAAAAAAAATTTCATAATATAATAGCGTAAAAATGCAAACCTGATTGAAAACATAATGAAGAGGGAGGCGGGCTGTTGAGACTCGCCAACACCTGCTGAACTAACCCACTAATCCTGCTGGGACCACAACAACGCCTCAGGCCAAACAGTGAACTAATATCATGTGTGAAGGCCACGCAACGGGAAGGAAAATAATGATGAAAAATAAACTCACTGAAGAGGAAGAAAAGAATACGTAATGGCAAAGAAAGGAGCTCGTATTGTGTGAAGAAAAAAAAAAATCTTCAGGAAAAGGAAAGACAATTATTTATCATTACATTATATCAAGTGAAAAATAAATTCAAACATATGACTTTATAAATGAATAACTAAGCTATTCCTTTTAAATTACAAGGATGCATTTCGCTTCACATTCCAAGGCTCTGGAAACAAAATACTCCTTCCACCACAGACTACATGACCATTTTATTAACACCACACACACGCCTCACGCTAATGGTGTGTGTGTGTGTGTGTGTGTGTGTGTGTGTGTGTGTGTGTGTGTGTGTGTGTGTGTGTGTGTGTGTGTGTGTGTGTGTGTGTGTGTGTGTGTGTGCGTGTGTCAATGAGCAAAACCATGAAGCAGGTGGATGCAGTAAATGTTTGAACAGAAAGAGAAGAGACGCTACATAAATACAATACTGTGGATTACTTTATAACAAAATAAATATAATAATTATTGCGGAGAGAAGAATTTTAACGAGAACAAAAAAATAGAATAAAATACAACGGATATTGATGCCATGAAAAACAAGATAAAAGATAAATCTGAACCAAAATATATATAAAAAACAAAACCAGAAGACTGAGAAAGGAAATTTGGTCGCAATGAAAAATATTGTTGGAAGATTCAGACTTTATGCACATGTGAGAAAAGGGAACCTGGATTTCATGCCAGGAAAAGCCTCTGGAAATATGTAGATATAAACACTTTGCATAGGGAATGGCGGAGTACAATGTGGTGCTGCTGGGAGACAGGGGGGGCGGGAGGAGGAGAGAGAGAGAGAGAGAGAGAGAGAGAGAGAGAGAGAGAGAGAGAGAGAGAGAGAGAGAGAGAGAGAGAGCAGAAGCGAGAGCAACAGAGAGAGCGAGAGCGACAGAGAGAGCGAGAGCGAGAGCGAGAGCGAGAGCGAGAGCCAG
>JAXIVD010009114.1:5000-15000 GCA_036785275.1 Cancer borealis | reverse complement strand
CTTGCTGCACTGAGCTAGCGGTCAGAACGGTCTTCACTGGCATGTTTTGCTAGCGCCAGCGTTAGACGAATGTAGGTACTAAGAAACTATCGTTTATTCAATATATATGTAACGAAAAAAAATATTGCACTTCTTTTTTCAATGACGTTTTATGAATAAGAGTTAAATAGGATAGACGACAATACAAGAAAACACCCAAATATAAATTTTGATTTGATGCAAATATAGCATATATTTCTCGCATGACAGATGGAACGGCAAGAGGTCACAAGAAGAAGAAGAAGAAGAAAACCAAAACAAACCTTTCTACAAAGGCCAAAAACATGAATAGTTCAATTCATTGGTCCCATAGCGCTATTATAAGTCTCATGGAAAAAGTTCATGAGCAGAAGAAGAAGAAGAAGAGAAGTGTTTCCTCCATAACAGCTTGTGTTGTTGTTATGATCAGCTGATTCCGCATGGCGAGTGGTTCTACTTGTGAGTGTGACCAGACTGGTAGTCGTATCGCTGTAAGGCCAAGGAAAACGGAAGCCAGTCTAGGGGAGGGATGTTCCCTCAAGAAAAGGAAGGGATGTCCCGTTGAAGAGGAAGGAGAAATATCTCCATGAAGAAGAGGGTTTATCCTCAGAAAAAGTGAGGAGGTAGTATGCTCTCATAACTCACACATAACCTTACAAATACTGCTTCGCAGTAAAAAAGAAATTTAATAATATCCTACGAATTGAGCTTTATCACCCATTAGATCTCTATATTATAAATCTCTAACTAAGGACAGTAAATCCAATGCATACTTACAAGAGCCGTTGTTCCAAATGAGTTCTCCATCCTTATCATTGATAGGCATGAAGAAATTTCCAACGAGAGGAACATTTTCCCATGCCTTTGTCTTCATCATTTCCCACTCGTTCTCATTCAGCGGTGTAAACATCTGGGCCTGAAGTACCCAACAGGCGAACCAAGCAAGGTCCCAGGTCAGTGGGATAGTAGGAGCAAAAAATGCCCATCGCCCTCCTAACGCCACGAACCCTCCAGCGGAATAGTCTGCAACAGCATATTGAGGGTGGGTAGGAGATGAAAATTATGATAATGTTAACTGCAGTAAATATCAAGCTCTTAAAAGTATATCACCAGCAAAAGCAGATCAGGTCTCTGTTCCTCACTCACCATATTGGCACCTAGTGTTATTGTCTGCCGGATTGAACATTTCTGCGCAGCTGCATGTGCCATGGCAGGTGCTGTTATTCAGGCCAACAAGACATTGTGTGGTGGAGTTACAGGCTTCCCCAAAGCCCACTGGTGGATGTACAGTTGGTTGAGGTAGTGTAGATGAGTAGGAATTAATAAGAGCCATTAATAGTATTAATAATGATAATGATAATAATCTATCTATCTACACATCAGGCTGTTATTCCACTTTAGAAGGTAGCAAAGGCAAGGCACACCAGGATTCATGGAGACATGACTCTCCATTCTCTCTCTGCACCTTGTATTTTCGTAGGAGAGTATAAATGCTAGTAGATAGATATCTGGAAGATTTAGATTACTAAATAAATAAAGGAATTAATATTTTGAAGCATTGAACATAAAGTCTGCCATGCTCCATTTATCTATCTATCTATATATCAGACTATTATACCCATAAAAGAGGATAGCCAAGACCAGGCACGCATGCACACACTCATACACACATCCAACAAGGTGAATACTTTTCTCTCACTTAAACTTAGGCCCCCGATGCACATCAGGTCAGTCATGCTAATGAGGTGGAGGTGGGGGTCGTACCCACAACAAGATCCTAGGGTTTATTCCTACCACTTCACATTTAACTCATGTCTTCTTCCCTCCCGCATCTATTATTATCCAAAGGATCACACCAGATACTGAGTATCTTCCCCACGGGTTGTCAAGGCCACATCATTACTCATGCATTCACCAATGTTCTCCATTTATTTATTTCAATTATCTTTCCATGCTCCACAGGCATTCCTCTTTCATTCAATTCTCTTTTAACACAATTCATCCACCTTGTTCGTGGCTTTCCTCTCAACCTCGTAACGTTCACATCAGATTCTACTATTTTCTTTTCCAACTGGTTCTACTCCATTCTCTCCATGTGTCCAAACCATCTCAACACACACTGCCAATTCTCTCATAACCTGTTTTCCTTCGCACTCTTTCATTTCTCACACGGTCCATACATGATAATCCACACATACTCCTCAGATAGCTCATCTCCATTACATTTAATTTCTTCTCATTTGCTACTATACCATATTCCATGCTTCAACCCCATATATTGCAGCTGGCACAGCTACTCCTTCATATAACCTTCTCTTTACATTCATTCCCAGTGCACAACTAAACACCTTCATTCCTCACGACATCTTTCCTATATCATTGACTCTGTCTCCATTCTTGGACCCTAAATATTTAAAGCATGCCATCTCTTCAAGCAGTTCACCATTCACTGCAATATTAATCATTCTATCACCAACAACCCTTGTGCATTTCATTACTTTACTCGTATTCTCATTCGCTCAAATTCTTCCTCCTTTACACTCGTCGAAATTTTTCTACCAACTTACAATTTCTTAGAATCGGCCACTAGAACTATATCATCTGCAAACCGTAACTGATTTATCTTCCACTGTCATCAAGATTTATTAAACTGATAACTTTACAACAATTGTCTTATTTTATCTAATGTACGTTTGTGAGCTACCGGACCTGTGGTGCAATGTTTTGCATAAATGTGCTTGCATCAAAGATAATAGCTTTCTAATGTTCAAAAGGAATACACTACAAGTTGCCCCTTGTGATTTTGAATTCATTGATGTCTCATGTGTTTAAATCTGACAATTTCATTAGAGGTTACAATACTTTTCTTATTTTACGAAATGTACGGCTGTGAGCTACCGGACCTGTGGTTCTTTTTTTTTGTGTGTAAATGTTCTTGTATCTGAGAAAATGTCATTTTAATGTTTGAAACTAATACAATACAAGATGCCCCTTGTGATTCCGTATTCATTGATGTCATATATGTTCAACTGTGACCGTTGGATCAAAAGTTACCATTTATATTTCTTTTATTTTACATTTGCCATCGGGGTATATTTTTGGTCCTACCCCAGAAATCTTATTTGGGTTCTTTCTGCTTGACACTCGGACCAAAACTGTTCTATAGATTCAAACTTTTACATCAACTTGGGGTGAAATTGAAAGAACTCATACGCTGGGAACCCCACTAGTAGGCGTCACACAACTCATGCGTATGGCATTCTGATGATCGTGAAACTATGGTGTCAATTAGGGCATTGGCTAAGCCAGCAGAGGTGAACCGCTTCCCTGCATGCAATATGGGTACTGAACCACCACCTACTTCTACTGAAGCTTCTCCAAGAGAAACTCCCCACAAGGAACTATTTTTTGGGGGGACGCACACATCAAGTAAAACACCTCCATCTCTTGAAGTCACTCACAAAACACCGCTCTTGAAGGAACTGTCCCTTCACCTAGTAGGTTTCAATCCTTACGACGGTCCACATGAGAGGGGAAGCCTGTAGTTAGATATCCCTTGTAATTTGTCGTAGGTCTATTATTTTTTACTTAACTAAGGCAAAATGTACTAAAATGGTACTTGTATTCGGGGATTGTTGATTTGATTGATAGTTCAAACCTGTTCACCTAATCATTGTTTTGTTCCGCTGACGACATTTCACTGACTCTCAACCTAGGTATTCAAATTACCTGCATTCTCTCACTTGGCTACTTTCCAGCAGAATAGAGCCTTACTAAAGGAAGCATCTGAGTATTTTGTCCCTACTCACTACCCTAGTTATAGACCTGGTGTCTCTTCTTATGTATTCTTATGCTTTCTTATGACTGAACGGACGTCATGAAGTATGATAACAGTACCGGTATGAGTGATGAGTTGGATATCAGGGGACATTGGGAAAGGTTTCCCATCAAGATCTTTGAGGGAGAGCACAGCTTAAGTTTGGGGTTCTGTCTCGACAGTGACTAGGCGAGATCTGAAAGATCGTGTGTGGAACGTTACCCTTCCCAACTGTCTTTGTAAGAATGTTTGGAATTGAGGTGTTATCGTAGTAGAGAGCAGAAGCTAAGATGTGGAAGTATTTTTTTCCATAGGTAAAGACCAGAGAGGAGAGATAATAGAAAAGGGTAGGGGGCCAAGGTTACAGAAGAAAGTGACCGTCTGGGTTATGGAGGAGAGAGAGGTCAGGGTAAAAAGTTGGTGAGTGGTTTTATGTTTTGGGGCAATGTAAGATTCCAAGATGGTTATAATGGAGGAATATATGGAATTAGTAAAAGGAGGGGAACGAGAAGGGAGGTTGATATGTGTTAAAGAAGTAGGAAAGAGGAAGATATGAGGGAGTAGACAGGTGGTCGGGTATGAGAGTTTTCAGTCAGACGTGTCCCGGTCTAAACGAAGAAAATCTGGTGGGTAATTTTTTTAGGGGTTTTCCCTGATGCACCTGTTAATACAAGGTTGTCATTATTGGCCATGGTGAGCCAGATTATATATTAAGGATATAACCGGTTAGCTCCTCATAACTAATGATGTGAAAGTGTAATGTAAGAGAAGGGTATACCATGCCCATGACACCCTCAAGCTATTCTAAACTCATAGTTAGCCTCATCCTTTGGCACTGTTCTCACACTTTAAAAAAAGAAAAAGAAAATAATAGTAATACATTTCTGACCCCTTCCCGGATGAGCACTCAGACAGAATTATGAGGCAAATGCATTCGTTTTTATTGAGGGATGTTTAAATGCATGTGCTGTAGTCTAGTGTAAAATTAAATATTTTTTTTCTGTAGAGGATAGTCTACAGCTGTTCTCTTTAAAGGCATGCACATGTTAACGTAAGCACACATGCACTCACAAGCCCTGCAGGAGTTTCCCTCATCAAAGGCTCCTGTAGCACAGACACAGACGCCTTGCGTGTCATTAAGACAGACAATATAGGGTGTTAAGGTGCACTGGGAGTCCAAGAGGCATGCTTCCCCCTTCCCTGCCTCAGCTGGAGAAGAGAAAGATGATATATCGTTTTAAGGCACTGGAAAAATCTGCAACGTAGTACTCTCCTAACTCTTAAGAAATCTAAGAAATCATGAATTTCATAAACAGTTCATTTCATCTGTAGTTGATTTAATCAGGTATGTTTCAACATGTGACTTGAGAAAACTTGAGAAGCTATTTGGATTATTCTTTCAAGCACATAATATACTACCCTGTTGTATCAATAACTAACTTAATACAAATTTAATAGCTTGATTAGAATACAGTAAGTAAGTAAGAAGATTAAATAATATTTTTTACTCACAATATTGGCAAATGGTTTCGTTCAAATCGGGACTGAGACCGTAGGAGCACTGGCAGATGCCATTGAAGCAAATTGTGTTGCTGACTGTTGCCAGGCACTGCTCGTCTCTGCTGCAGGACACTCCAAGGCTAACTGGTGGGTGTTGACAGTATGGTTAGGTGTCATACTCACTAAGATACTGTTATACAACAGATTTTAAGAATATGTGTATGAATTCTTATAAGATTTTATAAAAAGTTGCTGGGGGTCTGGTGGCGAAGGTGAAGGGGTATAACCCTCCCTTTGACTCACTCCTTTTTAGTGGGAGAAGCCACCCGAATGCGGAGGTAAGGATGACGAAATATCCCACGATTGGCGGAAGGTTAATTCTAATATATTTGTGTTCTTGTGGCTTTGAAATTGTGGTACAACACCGCGGCCACCACTGTAATGCCTCGTATTATGAGGAATTGATCTAAAAATATATCCATGAGAGGGCTGCAGCCAGGGATCAAACCCCTAATAGGACACTGTATTTATACGACATCTTACCAGTCTGACCATAATGATTAAGGTCCAAGAGGAGTTTGGTCGACATTGACTGTCCCATCATTACATTTCACCTTTATAATATTGAATCTAGAATGTACTGATCCTCATAAATTTGGAAACTTCTAGGAGTTACTGGTCAAAAAAAATGGCAATAGAGTAATATGCTCTGAAGTCTGCGATAAAATTCAGATCCTAAATACATTAATCAAATGAAACAAAAAATAGATAATGTATTTTGATAGACAAATGTAAGGTTACACTTATTGATGACAAAAATTCAAATTTCTAATTCAAAATGCATGATCAGGAGCTCGCTAATGTTAAAAAAAGTATCTTGGTGTAATCATTAGTTATAATTAAGTAATTAGTGATAAGTGCCAAGCTGCAAATAAGGAAGTGCATATGATGTTATAGTCTTCCAAATCTTAACATAGATTCCTAGTGGGGTAGAATCCAGTATTTCCATGGATCCAAAGCTGCCTGTCTATGTGAATTAGCCAGTTAGAACTTTATGTACATAAGTTAAAGACATATAAAATGCTTTAACGAAATTTGGCAGCATTAGACCCATGGGAATACTGGATTCTGTCCCACCAGGAATCATTGTTAAGATTTGGAAGACTATAGGTCTAATATCAAAGAATTTTTATCATAAATTGCCAGAAGGTTTTTAATTCTTTTATAGTGACGCCTCGAATGTTTACGTTCTCTCTTGAATATATTGAGAACGTGAGAGGCTTATTGTTGCTAGAGCCTCAGATGCATATAAACATTTTAAGTCCCATCTAAGGACAGTATGGCAGCAATTTGGGTAGTCTGGGCACTCGGCGGTAATACCAAAGAATGAAATGTGGCAAGCGGATATAGGGAGATTGAACCCGGGACCCTACGTTTGCATGGCCGAACGCTGAAAACTGCACCATATATATATTACAGGCAGATAGTGAAATCAGGCTTTACACTTAATGATTGAACTTTTCAGGCATTACATGAAATGACTAATTCATTTAGTCGGTTCATGAAATGGCTAAAATATCTAGGCATTTCGTGTAATGACTATCGATATTAATATTACACTAGGCACCTGAACTGGTTTAGGCATCAAGCGAAATGGCTCGAAGCTCCAACTATCTAATATTCTATAGACCTAGACCGAGTGAATTGACTCGAAGCAGTAACTAATGATAGGTTCATATTAAACTCGGTGCCTAGAACTATGAATTACCTCCAAGAAGTAGCTCAGTTGACAGTGGAGCTTAGCAGTGCTTACATGGAAGTTGAGAAACGATGAAACGCGCAGAGCAGCACCCAACTGATTATGAAAATTTGTTCAAACGAAAACTGTATAAAGTATTCGAGAAAAGCAAGAGGCACTTAATACCTAAGGAAACGTATAATAAAATCATTGAAGAACTAAAGACTGCTGCTCAAGAAAGTTCGTCTAAGTCTCGACATGGTTACTACATCCTGGGCAAGTAAGTGTTATTTTTTTTGCCAGGTTATTATTATTATTATTATTATTGTTATTATTATTATTATTATTATTATTAATATTATTATTATTATTATTATTATTATTATTATTATTATTATTATTATTATTATTATTATTATTATTATTATTATTATGGTTAAGTCCGACACATCCGACAAGACGACTAATGTAAACAAAACTGACTGCACTAAATTCCAAACAAGACTATTATTGTGTGTGAACAGGCTTGGGCTACAAGACTATTATTATTGGTCGTGATTCAACACTCAGTGAGCGCAGCCCTCTGCCAAGGGATCAGAAAGTTATGAATGGATTTTGTTGAAATTTTCAGAGAATTTTGGGAGTGTTTTTCTAGATATTATTAGATTAATTTAATGATAGCAAATTAAGTGTAATAATGATTTGCATTGCAGGTATAAAGTTCTACAATGTGGTGATGTCGAGAAGCTCATCAAAAAGCGCAGAATGCTTGATGAACGACCAGTGTACTACGTTTCCATTGAGGAGACATTCGATGTCATCAAGAGAGCTCACATTGCTACTGGCCATGGTGGACGTGACAGGATGGTGAAGCATCTCGCCTAAAAGTATGGCAACATCACTAATGATGCAATTAAATTCTTCAAGTCTTACTGTGAAGTATATCAAGAAAAAAGTAAAAGTCCAGTTGGTCCAATTACCACGGATGTCATCGTTCGCCCCATTATAAGCAATGAGTTTAATTCTAGGGGTCAAGTTGATTTAGTGGATATGCAATGTAAACCTTGTCGTTCTTACAAATGGATAATGGTGTATCAGTGCCAAATGACCAAATTTGTCATCATTCGTCCCCTCAGTAGTAAAAGAGCATCTAAAGTTGCGTTTCAGCCTCTCGACATATTTCTTCTTTTTCGTGCCCCTGCCATACTGCAAAGCGACAATGGATTACAGTTCACTGCAGGTGTCATCAAAGAACTAAAACTTATGTGGCCACAGCTAACCATGTTTAAATGTTTATTTTTTTTCTCTTTTATATTATGTCAATATTTCACAAACTTGTAGCAATTAGGCATTACGTGAAATTTCCGAAAATAAATTATTATTTTAAATTATGTCAATATTTCTCAAACTTATAGCCATTAGGCATTACATGAAATGCTCGACAATAAATTTCAGTCATTACCCGAAATGCCTAGACATTTCAGCCATTTCATGAACCTACTAAGTGAATTAGTAATTCCGCGTAATGCCTGAAATGTTCAGTCATTACGTGTAAAGCCTGATTTCACTTTCTGCCTATAAATATATACATATATATATATATATATATATATATATATATATATATATATATATATATATATATATATATATATATATATATATATATATAAACTGTCGAGCCTCGATTTAATGGACCCCGATTTAACAGACATCGGATTTAACGGACTCAAGCTGCTAGCGAACAATCAATCCAGGTCCGGATTTAAGTCCGTTAGTGTAAAAGAAAGTTCGCAAAAAGAAAGTGCAGCCATTAATCAGTATGCTGCGCCCACAATCAGCTGATGTATCTAGGCTCCACCTACCTCCTCCTTCTAGGCATCGGTGTTGAAACCCCCATGGCATCTAATAAGTGTGCGTAGCTAGGTTAGGTTAGATAAGGTTAGCCTACTATTTTTAGGCACGGACTATTTATTTCTATGCAAAGTATGATACATTTTCATTTCGAGAAACCTAACCTAACCCTAACCCTAACCTAATCCCAATTGAACCTAATCTAACATTGCGGGGCTGTAACCAGATACTGGTCTTACCTACTGAGGCGGTGGTTTAAAAGAAATCAAAACAAATGTTTTTAATAGCTTCCAGAAGTTGATATATATTGCATGATATTCTGCAATCTAAATTTTATCTGACAAGTAAGTATTAACCTCGGGAGAAGATGCTACACACTTATTAGACTCCATGGTGATTTCAACACTGATGCCTTATATAAGGAGGAATCAGCTGATTGTGCATCAGCTGATTGTGGGTGCAGCATAAAGATTAATGGCTACACCCAGACGCTTCCCTTTGAGTGCAACTCTAAATACTGTACATACAACTTAGGTTAAGGTAAGCCAAAAAGTATTTGGTTAAATCTGCATAACTACTGATCGGACGAAATCGATATATATATATATATATATATATATATATATATATATATATATATATATATATATATATATATATATATATATATATATATATATATATATATATATATGAAGTCGTACATAATATACATAGTGCACTCAACACATCTGTGAAGATTTCAGGCGGTGCTCTATATTATTTATCTGGCAAAAGATCTTTCAAATTATGTTATGTTAATTATGTTATGTTAGATTATGGTTAGATTACATTAAGTTACGTTATTTATATTTCGGTTAGATTCGGTTATATAAAGTTTTTATATTTTATTGCCCAGAAGCTATGCGTTTCACTTTAGATTTTTTCTGGATTGCCATATTATGGCCTTTAACCAAGGAACAGACTTTTTACACTAACGGACAGGGTTCCCTCCGCATTAAATCGGGAGTCGACAGTATTTGTATATATATATATATATATATATATATATATATATATATATATATATATAT
>JAXIVD010009113.1:2500-16092 GCA_036785275.1 Cancer borealis | reverse complement strand
AGCAGCCCCGCGACACGCACTCGGAACGCCCTCACGCCTTCAGGGCTAATTGAGCTAATGGTGACAGTTCACAGATATCAGGGCGTGAAATGGTTCTAAATAATTTCAAGGAGAGACAAAGAGCCATTCTGCAAACTATTACTGATGAGATATTGATGTTTTTACACATGATAAATTAAGAATCATATCGGAAAGATGCAGGCAGATAGGTAGAAATACAGGTACACATAGACACGTAGACAAAAAGATAGACAGATACAGACAGGCAGGTAAGCAAGCAGACAGGTAGACAGACAGATAGACACACAAACACACACACACATACACATACAAAGAAACACACACACAGAGAGGAACAATTGGTGTCAGATCGCTGCTATATGTTCCTTTTAAGAACTAATAAACAACAAACTAGATTATTTACCATCTTCAAATCATAAGAAAACACCAGCAACCTAAAAACGGTCCTCCATCACACGACTGTCAGCCTCGTCTCGGCCATGTTGATAATTACCACAAGGGAAAACACACAATTTTTTTCATTCTCTCCTTCCCGCACCACAAGATTTCCCGCTGCTCCACTAACTACACTCGGTCTCGCATTGCCCGAGTGAGATGCGATATGTAATAGAAGAGATGGAAGTGCCTTTGAAGGTGCCGAGGAGTGGTGAAAGGAAGGCATGGACTCCTTACCTCATTCTTTTGCGGTGAGAGAAGTAACGAGTTTTTTTTTTTTTTACGGTGCTGGTAATGGTGTTAGTGCTGATGCTCAGGGAAGACTGTGTAGCTAGTTGGTTGACTGGAGAGAGAAAACTCGACTCCAGTTGAAGTTATTTTATTATCAAAAATATGGTATTAATAAATAAAATGTAAATTCTAATACTAAATACATAAATGGTGTATGCGCCCTGTCCGAGGACAGAGCGTGACAAGTTGATGTAGAAGGGATTGTGTGTAGCGCAATAAAATGCATAAGCATAAAAACAAAAGAAAAACATAAATAAAGATACATAATGATTACAATGAAAATAATGAAAATTATAAAAATATAAAGTTTATAATAGTTATAGCTAAGCGATGTACATAATTAGAGAATGTAATTGCAAGCGGTCTGTATTAAGGGGAGACCGCTACAATACTCCCCCCCTTAGTGACGAGGAAGGAGGAAAGATATCCTGTGGTTTGCTGGGACCAGTGTTGTGTGTTGAGTGGAGTCCATAAGGCTGGCGATGACCGTACGACTGCGGGTGGTAACACGGCAGAGGGTGGCAGGGAGCCCAAGAGGTCAAGTGCCAAGCCACCATTGAGGCTTGAGAGGGGAGGTGCAGGTGGTGGGTCCATTCTGACGTCCTCCCCAGTTGTACCGTGAAGTCGCTGCCAGGGTGAGAGAGGTCGTGAAGCTGACGGAGATGATTTGCATCTGTAGTCCGTGTCAGCTGTGAGAGCGACCTTGACGCCTGGGAGTGTAAGACGACGACACGGCAGTGGGAGAGGGCGTCTGCTGGAGTGTTGTCTGCACAGAACTGCCTGAAGACTATGTAGTCGTGGTGGAGAGTAGAGTAATCCACAGGGCGATGTATAATCCACAGGGCGTTGAATAGTCCACAGGGCGGTGAGTGTTGATGAAGTTGGTCACTTTAACGCCGCGAGGCGGGGGGCAGGGATTGAACATTAATTTGCACTGAGGATGCAAAGGGGTGTTGAAGACACAGAAGCGCATTGTGGGCGCTGGGGTTGGTGATGACGCATGAAGGCGTCAGAGGTGCGCAAGAGGCGGCTGAAGACGCAGTAAGGCGTCTGAAGAGGCATAGGCCGCGCTAAACGCGCATAGGCCGTGCCGTAGACGCAGTGACGGCGTCTGAAATGGCACAGAAGGTGCCAGGGTGGGTGGGAGGGGATAACCTCATAAGTGGCAAATTACACAGAAGTGTAATTTTCTCCTGACCTTAGGCTCAATCCTGCGAACACCATAGAGGAGGCAGGGCTTTTTGCCAAAAGGAGTGATCTAGCGAATAAGTCAAATGACTCAGGCCATCTCACTGGGAGAAATGTGCTCTTTTATAGCACAGGCTATATGCCACTTACAACCATAGCTAGTCACTCTGGGTCACCAATTGTTAGTGCTGGTGCTCGGGGAGGACTGTGTAGCTAGTTGGTTGACTGGAGAGAGAAAACTCGACTCCAGTTGAAGTTATTTTATTATCAAAAATATGGTATTAATAAATAAAATGTAAATTCTAATACTAAATACATAAATGGTGTATGCGCCCTGTCCGAGGACAGAGCGTGACAAGTTGATGTAGAAGGGATTGTGTGTAGCGCAATAAAATGCATAAGCATAAAAACAAAAGAAAAACATAAATAAAGATACATAATGATTACAATGAAAATAATGAAAATTATAAAAATATAAAGTTTATAATAGTTATAGCTAAGCGATGTACATAATTAGAGAATGTAATTGCAAGCGGTCTGTATTAAGGGGAGACCGCTACAATGGGTCCCAACTGCAACACTCACTCACTCACTCACTCACTCACTCACTCACTCACTCACTCACTCACTCATACTCTTACTCACTCACTCGTTCCTCCAACATCAGCTTATATACACACATTTCAGCAAAAAAAATATTTATTAAAGGCAATTACAAGACATTATGAAAAGGAAGGGAAAAGTACCAATCTTACCTTGCACGATGAGTAGCTGAGGCTGGGGTGGCAGTCTCAATAGTGGTGAAAGCGATGTGGTGATGGTGGTGACGATGGTGACGGTGGTAGTAGTAGTAGCAGTGAGGGCGAACACGGAGGTTGTAGTTGTTTCTGTGATTACATTCGCTATGGTTGTTGAGGTTCTGTTAGCTATGTTAACTGTTTGGTATTCTTACTTCTATGTGCGACTCGGTGGATATAGAAGCAAGGGGACCGCGTTAAGGGTACAGTAGAGAGTTAGCGTATCCAGTTACCACATAGAGTCTAACTAACAGGCCTTCCCTCACCCCTGCTGCTCCCAAGGGCTGTGTGGACGTCCTACTTTGAGAAAGGCTCCACGCGACTCCCCTTCTGCGGTCACCAGAGTTATGTTTCTTGAAGACGATTAATCACCCTTTTGTATGGTTTTGGAAAGTAATTGGAATTGTTTTGTCTTGAAAAAAATTTTGTGATGCTTTTTCTAAGATTTAAGTAGAGGGTGGATGCAATGTTTTTTTTCGACACAGTATGTTATTCACTTTTTTTTCTCTCTTTCTTTTGTTATATAATCATTAGTTTTTCTTATCACGTGTCAGGATGGAGGATCACATAATTTTCTTATCACTCTCGATCCTCTCTACATAACATGGAAAATAGAGGTATCACGACTCTCCCCTTCTTCCCCAGTCACTTTTCTTCACGTGTTCCCTGCAACAAAAAGTAAAACATATTAGATTAATGATAATAATGTTAGCTGGGAAGATGATACTATAAATAGACCAAAAAATATACAACACTGAAGCATGAATGAAAACTTAATAAAACAGGAATATGATGATGTCTTATTAAGTTTAAACTGTTTTGATATACCTGTCTCGGTAATGGTGTTAGGTTTTACAAGGAGAGAAAGATGAAAACAAGTAGTAGTAGTAGTAGTAGTAGTAGTAGTAGTAGTAGTAGTAGTAGTAGTAGTAGTAGTAGTAGTAGTAGTAGTAGTAGTAAAATATAAATGAAAAAATAATTATAAATGAATGAGATAATGTTAAGAAGAATGATGATAATGATACTAATAATGATAATAGTAGGAATGACAAAAATAATAATAAGTGATAATTATGATAAAAATAAAAACAATAATAATAGTCACACCCAACAAGCCACAACAACAACAACAACAACAACAACCTAGACGTGTTCCATCCCGTCATCCCAGTGAGTCGCCGCCCTCACCCCCGTTACATTGGCGCCGCCCAGACGGACCCTCCCTCACGTCACACCCACATGACGTCCGCCACGCCCTGTTCCTTACGTACACACATTTCCATCACCTTCCACCACCTCCACCCACACCCTGCCGACTCCCCCCAGCCCACACAGCAGTACATAACATCCCTTAGAGCGCGTTTAAAGGGGAAGAAAGGGAAGATATAGATGTAGTCATTCTCTTATGATGAGGATGGAAGAGAGGACATGTGTTGAGAGAATTGAAGGGGTGAAGAGAAAGTGATGGTCTCATATTCATACGAGTATCAGTAGAGGGGAAGAGGCAATGAATGTGTTTCAGTTACAAAGGTGCTATTTAGAGGGATGAAGGAGCGTCGGTGGTGTATTTATAGAGGTGGCAGTGAGGGTCGAGACGGCGTGATGGTGCCATGTGTATAGGAGTGTCAATCAGGAGTGTGTATTAAATTGTATTGATATCGTGTAGCCTCGGAATTTTTTGTGTGACCTTACAGACGGTGGACAGCTATTGCAAAGGAGGCTTAGACCACGTGATAAAAGAGATATATATGTACACACCATTGAGATTTATGGAAACTTTGATGATAACAAAATAATGTGTCTTCATAAACTCCACAGAAAGCCTCAACATGTGATAGTCGATTCATTATGCAAAAGTAGAATAGCGATAATGTTGTTAAATATGGCGATCACTGAATCCGAAAAGTAAATGTTTGGGAGAGTTCATTCAACCAAACACACGAGAACGAAACAATCTGTCAAGTTCTTCTTTTATAGCGAAATGAAAAATAGCAACTATTTTTCTTTTCTTTTCCTCTTTCTTCTCCCCGATATGAGATGACTTTATGCTACTAGCGGGTCGAGGCAAAGCAAGGTTTGTCCTCAAGTCAAGCCATCCGACCGTCGGTGCCCAAGTTGTCTCGAAGTCCCTGTTTTCAATTTCCGGAAGGATTTCAAAACCTATTTTTGAGTGGCAGAGTTGAGTCATGCTTCATGTGCTCAGGAACTTCTATTAACTTGTCTCAGGTCGCGGGAACATTGATTTCCTGATTAAAACAACATAAGTAAAGTGAATAATCAATAATAATAATAATAATAATAATAATCAATGCTGTGCTTCGCGTGGATCTCTCTCACGGTCTCAACTCCACTGTTATTTTTCCTTAACTTGTAAGATTTACTCGCCTTGGATTACACGCTGAGAGAATAATATTTCTATTAACATAAATTATACATGCAGGACTAGTAGTATGTATGAAAGTAAATTCAATGTTTAAGGATGTAACTTTTCTTGTAGTCCTTCATATTAGTTTTATGCTCATTCTTAGTTAGTCTGGTTTAGGTTTTTTCCCCCAAAAGAAACATTGATTCCCGCTAATCTCATACCAATAAAGTAGATGTGGTGTACAGAAAACCTCAAAGACACAGACACCAATGGTCTACACAGACAAAAGCCAGTGCACCCACACCCTCGGGACACAGTTACCAATGCTCACTACAGGCACTACACCACCACTCTCAGGTCAAGGCGAGGCTATCAAGAGAAAGCCTCCAGCAAACGAGATATCAAGGAGAGGTGTCCATTAACCATCACCAAGAAACTCCACCTATGACTAAACTCCGTGACACACTAACACACACACACACACACACACACACACACACACACATACACACACACACACACACACACACACACACACACACACACACACGCACGCACGCACACACACACACACACACACACACACACACACACACACACACACACACACACACACACACACACACACACACACACACACACACACACACACATACACACACAATCTCGTTTACAAAGGAGGGAGAGAGAGGAGTGTGTACCTGTGTGGTTTGGCAAATTGAATGAAACTGCCAAGGAGCGAGAGTGATTGATGGAATGAGGAAGGGGAGACCCTTAAAGACAGGAAGTTATGTGAAATGATAACTACCGGAGTGAAAAAAGGCGACAAGGTAATGTGGAGTTATAAAGGAGTATGGAAAGACAGCAAGATGATAACATAGTGACAGGGAGTGACAAAGAGGGACACTGGCAAGGAGTGACAAAGAGGGACACTGGCAGGGAGTGACAAAGAGAGACACTGAGTGGGAGTGACAATGAGGGACAATGACAGGGAGTGGCAGTGGTGGCTCTGAAGTGTCCGAAAAGCGTTTAACATTAATATCAAGTGAAATATAACGGAAAATAGTAGTAAGGTGCATGAGTTCCACTTTAGTTTGGGGTTTCGGCAATCTGGAACCATTTTCTGTGAAGCTAAATTTTCTGTTTCGTGTTGTCGGGACAGACTGAACCGTTTGGTGCAACTGTCTGGTATTACTACAATAATTTGGGTGAATAGGAGGGAATCCTGATGTTACCGTGTTTCATAATAACAACAACAAAAACAAAAAACAAAAACAGAACAAAGAAAAACCACTCCACATGCCTAGAACAAGCATTTCACGCCCTCACACCTACACGCCCACACACCATCTCTCAAGTCACAACACACTTCACTTTACTTGTGATAAAGGGTCACTTCATTGATTTAGTTGAAAAATAAGTGATGTATCTCCTTACGTTGCTTTCCTCCACAGACTGTCGTTGAGGAAAGCTTTGGTTTACATCACGTCATTTCCACCTTCTCATAAATGCAGATTTCATAGATTAGTTTCCAGGTTTTTCAATACTTTAATCTATAATCATGATATGTACACGTATTACATATGTACTTTCTTCATCTCTGATTTTCCTTCATTCTCGTCTTTACTCGCACGTTACTGACATGTTGTACATCCTTTTTATTTTCCATTTATTTTCTTCATTAATTCTAACCAAACCTAGACTGAAGATTTTCCTTTTTACTTGCCTCACTACAAACAACTTCATCCCTAATACTCTCTATTCCATTTGCAACACGTACTATTTCCTCTACCTATGTGTCTTTAACGTTCTCATTCGGATCCGTTATAGTCGTCACAAGTTTCGCATCCATCCATGAGTGACTTCAGAATTACGCATTGCCCGTGTCAAACAATTATAGACTATTTCCTAAACGCAGCTGCCTGCCTTTAGTACCACACCGTGATTTCAGAAATACTATTTGCCTTAGTTTCTGGATGGCCAATGTGTCATATTTTATAATGTTACAGTCTGTATTGGCCTTCATTGCACAACAGTGAGACTTTCCAGCGTCCATTGTGCGTGGTGCAATGGCTGATATTGCTGCCTACGAATACCCAGACTTTGGTTCGAGTCATATAGCAAACAATCTACACACTTGTTGCTTTGTGTTCCTTACATACGAGAGATAAACTGTGGCAGCGTGAGAGGTGACCTTGTGGGCAAAAGCAACTTGTTTGTTATCCACCGCAGGATCAAATTCTGATAAGATCGTAGAAGACAAATACAGGTTGTGTATTCATCTGAGCTTTACTTGCAGCACACAACAGGAAAAACTAACACATTGAAACACAACTGTAGTATAAAACCTACATAGCACACACGCCTCCTCATGTGTTTGGACTGCTGTCATAACCTAGGAGTAAACTATTGCCTAAGCTGCGAAGACGACTACGAGCAAGACTAACCGTTTAGCGCATGCTTGTGTTTTACTAGTACACCAACGATAGCTTTTAAGGTTGTTGTGTCATGATTGGCAGCCAAGTGTACCGCGACACTTTACGTCAGATAACTGAAAAAAGGGTAATGCAATGGGAGAAAAATATGACGAGTTGATAGTGATTATAAAGTGAAATAATCATATTAAACACACACGCGCGTGCACACACACACACACACACACACACACACACACACACACACACACACACACAGACACAGACACAGACACAGACACAGACAGACACAGACACAGACACACACACACACACACACACACACACACACACACACACACACACACACACACACACACACACACACACACACATCAATAATTTCAAAATAAAAATCGGGTGTATTATTAACAGTAAAACACCAATAAATCAAACCACTGACTCCACGACCAGACCAAAACACTTCACTTCAAATAATACCAATACAACGCCAACGACATCAATAAAAAAAAAAAAAAAAAACTGTGATGAAATATAGTGTCAGCATTCAATATCAAACAGAGAAATAATTAATTGCATTAGAAAGTGAGACGAAAATAGAGCGTAACACTAATGATGGACTAAATGTATACCCAATATTGACCAGCACCTGCATCCGCGCCCTTCCTCTACCTTCCTAAGTAATAAGACTAAAACTCCTTCTTCATCGATAATTTGAAGGCAATTTGGAGCGAAGTTGACATTAAGAGGACCCACGTTACATATATGAATTGGTAACCACCAAAAGTCTACATGACACTGTGTATACGACTGGTACTGTGCGTGTGTGTGTGTGTGTGTGTGTGTGTGTGTGTGTGTGTGTGTGTGTGTGTGTGTGTGTGTGTGTGTGTGTGTGTGTGTGTGTGTGTGTGTGCGCGTGTGTGTGTGTGTGTGTGTGTGATAACGTGGCGGTAGCAGCACCACCACCACCATCACCATTAACCAGGTATTGATAAGCAATGCTAATATAACCTCACCTAGAATAAGTGTTCAATTGCCTTGTCTTGTTTGGATCAATTCATAGCCCTGATTTGCCTGACAAGTCCAGGGCGATCTCTCTCTCTCTCTCTCTCTCTCTCTCTCTCTCTCTCTCTCTCTCTCTCTCTCTCTCTCTCTCTCTCTCTCTCTCTCTCTCTCTCTCTCCTTTCCTCACTCCCTCTTCTCTCTCTCTCTCTCTCTCTCTCTCTCTCTCTCTCTCTCTCTCTCTCTCTCTCTCTCTCTCTCTCTCTCTCTCTCTCTCTCTCTCTCTCTCTCTCTCTCTCTCTCTCTCCGCTCAAAAGACGAGTGCAGACTGACGCCATATGCTGAAATGAAATTGTTTTTTGATAGTGCCTCACTGATTGCCTTAAGACGGAGAAGCCAGAGTAAAGAAAAGGAAGGAAGGGGCAGTAGAGAAAAGGAGAAGGTGTCAATTGAGAGAAGAGAAAATATAGGTAGAAAAAAAGAACAGTTGAAAACAGATGAGAAGAGAGGGGAAAGAAGAAAGAAGTGAGGGAAAGTAATTATCGAGGAGCAGGAGGAGGAGAAAAAGGAAGAGGAGATGGAGGTAGAGGAGAATGGAAAGGGAGAATGGACAGAAGGATGGAAAATGTGTTAATAAAAATAAACCGAATGTATAAAAAGGTGAAGGGGATGAAAAAATAAAAACAATTTATAAATGCAGTGGTACAATTCCATTTATGCGACAAGTATTTGAAAGTGAGGATTAAAGAACTTAATATAAACGTTAAAAAAAATTGTAACACAGCTTCGACACTTGACAGATGAATAACACAAGAAATTAAAGAAAAGAAAAACCAGTGTTGTCATTTTCTAGACTAAACAAAGAAGAGAAGAACACAAAACGGTAATCGACATCTAGAAAAAAATTAAAATAAAGACACAAATGGACAAATAGACATGTGAGGCGAAAGCAGCCACTGGACCATAAAAAAAAGTAAATGGCTGCTGTTTTCAAAGGCTTCAACACGTTCCCTGTCATCTTCTGCATTATATCGAAGAGAAAATCCGTCTGGAGACAACTTTAGCTGATTCCTGGCCTTCTCTTGCCAATCGTTCACGCATCTCAACAACAAGTGCTCGCAAATATGA
Source organism: Cancer borealis (assembly GCA_036785275.1). Lineage (NCBI taxonomy): Eukaryota > Metazoa > Arthropoda > Malacostraca > Decapoda > Cancridae > Cancer > Cancer borealis. The sequence continues at coordinate 6,430 of JAXIVD010009113.1, read as the reverse complement.
AAAGTCCCTGCGTGTAAAATCGTCAACACATCACCATCGCTGCCGCCAAAACTTATTAGAAATGTTAAGGTCTTTTCAAGATGTTCGTCACGTATGTGCATGTTCCTCATATGAGAAATGAGAGATTAAATTATATATATATATATATATATATATATATATATATATATATATATATATATATATATATATATATATATATATATATATCAAGGAGACAAGTTTACCGGAGCTTATCATTAACAACATAAACTGAAGAGATAAGCAGTTTGATTAAAAAAATACTACGTCTATGAAACCTAATTTGTATATGTTACAGTCAATATCTAAATCCAGACAATTTGTAAAGTGACTGAATTTTTAAGGCAGTATGTAAATTGCCTGATTCACTCAGTCAATTTAGAAATCAGCTAAAAATTGTAGACAATTTACAAGGTGACTAATATTTTGATAGATTTTCTTGGCATATTGACTGAAATGGATCACTGCCCAGCCGAGAAAACGAACCCCGTGTGTGTGTGTATTTATTTTGTGTATATTGAGGATATGTTGACACAATAAAACGTGCTCACATTGGTACGGCGGCAGAGACAAAATGGTCAAAGCTTTGTCAAGATATGCAAACGTAACTAGAGATACTGTAGAATTGTTCAAATTTATGTGTTCAGTGTCAAAAGAAACGGAAGAGATGTGCGACCAAGGGTGTTACCATCAAACCGATTTTATCAAAAGACTACGGCTCACGAGCTCAGGTGGATCTTGTTGACATGCAGTCTTTCGCCAAAGGAAAATATAAGTGGATAATGGTGTACCAAGATCATGTAACAAAGTATTGCATATTGCATATTGCATATTGCGTCCTTAACTTCAAAAAGGGCCGCTGAGGTTGCATTCCAAATAATGGATATATTTTTAATGTTTGGAGCGCCTCAAATTCTTCAAAGTGATAATGGCAGTGAATTTACAGCATTGATCATTTCGGAACTCAAACTTCTTTGGCCAGACTTGTTGATCGTTCATGGTAAACCAAGACATCCACAGAGTCAGGGATCAGTTGAACGCCTTAACTGTGATATAAAAGACATGCTGATTCCATTGCTAGGTGATAATACAGGACTAAAAGTTTTGGGACTAAAGTTTGTGCAGTTTCAAAAGAACACCAGTTACCATTCAATCTCCATACAAAGCACTCTTTGGTGTTGAGGCCAAAATAAGTCTACACTCAACTGCACTTCCTGAAGAAGTTTTGAAGACAATGATCATTGAAGATGATTTACTTGGAGCTTACAGTTCCCCCTCTGACTCTCCTCGTCCAGACGATTCACCTGAGTGCACGAACCGTCTAGACGATTCACCTGAGTGCACGAACCGTCCAGATGATTCACCTGAGTACACGAACCGTCCAGACGATTCACCTGAGTGCACGAACCGTCCAAATGATTCACCTGAGTACACGAACCGTCCAGAAGATTCACCTGAGTGCACGGACCGTCCAGATGATTCACCTGAGTACACGAACCGTCTAGAAGATTCACCTGAGTGCACGAACCGTCCAGACGATTCACCTGAGTACACGAACCGTCCAGACGATTCACCTGAGTACACGAACCGTCCAGAAAATTCACCTGAGTGCATGAACCGTCCAAACGATTCACCTGAGTGCACGAACCGTCCAGACGATTCACCTGAGTGCACGGACCGTCCAGACGATTCACCTGAGTACACGAATAACAGAATAACGAATAACAGAAATAACCGTGAACAGGCAAAGCGAGTAATGCTTACTGCTTTAAACAATGACAAGATTTATATTATTGAAAAGCATACATACTTTTAGTGAATGCAATAATGGGCTTCGCCCATTGAAATACAATGGAAATATATTAATTAAGTTGGTGGTGAGAAATAATGGTTTGTCACTGTTTGTTTCAGTATTTGGACATGAGACTGGTGAATGCAATGAAGATGAAACGTTCTAACTGAGGCTGTGAATTGTATTTTAAGTCAAAACGTTGTTGAGATTTCCTAGACTAAAGGAGAGTATTAACTGCTGAAAGAATGAATGAACGGAGGAGTGAGGATAGGACAGGATAGGGAGTAATAATAATAATAATAATGATAATTGATGGTTTATTGATCAAGAAAGTTTTATACAACCAAATATAAAACATTATGTCTTGAATTTACAAGAATCAGGTATCTATATTAAAAAGTAAAATAAGCAACTGAATTAGTCTAAACAATAAAACAATAAAACATTAAAACATGTATATAGGTAATTACAAGGCATTGATTTTAGAGACAATATATGGTATTGGAGACTTCCGGTATCTGGTGGTCCTACACCTTACTGCCTGCAGATGTTGCCTACTTCTCCTTGTTTCCCTACCATGGACATCATGCATAGTCTGTGGCAACATGTTTCTATGTTCGGGTGTCTTGAGTAGAGCCCGTCCAAACAAAATAGTTGCTGCTTCACGTCGCTTGTACAGTGATTTAGTTCCCTTTACCAATTGTCCTGCGGAAAATTCTGGACAGCATCCACATGGTTAGGTGTTGCAGCGTCAAGCACCTCATGGGTTGTCGGATGAAATGGGTGAGAGGGTGGGTTATTAGGAGGATGGGCAGGTGTTAGGGTGGACGGACTGGCAGTGAATGTTATGGTGGGTGTTATCGTGGGCGGAGCGGTGCAGCAGGGCCTTGAGGCGCGCCACAGTGCCGGCAACCTGCTGGGGGGGTCCGCGCACCCTCACGGTGTCCGTCACTGCGTCCAGCGGCGGTGGCACCGTCACGCGCACTCCCGGGAATTCGTGGAGCACCTGCTTGAGTATGGCGCCGCGCGGCCCTATGATGCAGCGCCGCTGGTGAGGCGCCACGGCCAGCGTGGTGTCCAGCACCTCTTTCTTCCACGAGGCTCGAACACTGTTCGGTGCCGTCTTCGGGGCGCGCCGAGTGTTCCTGCGTGGAGCAGGTGTCGCCTTCTTGGGTGCAGCAGGCGCGGCCTGCACCTCCGCAGGCTGCAGCGCCTTCTCCTCGGCCATAGATGGCAAGGCCTTCTGCTTGTGTGGCCGTTTCTTCTTAATGACCATGGCCCAGCCCTCCGTGGGGGCGTCAGGGTCCTGGCCGTGCACGTGCATCACGCCAGACATTAAACCCTCGTCCGCCTTAGCCCTTCGTGGCTTCCTTTTCTTCTGCCTTTTTTTTCGTTCCTTTGGTACATCCTCGGTGGCAGCGTCCTTGACGTGAGGCTCCTGTGGGAATGCCTCCTCTTCCTCCTCCACACGCTCCTCGATGGCGTCCTCTTGAAATGCTGAATCGGTGATGATGCCTTCCGCCTCGTTAAAGCTAAAGTATTCTTCTTTCGTGTTATCGTGTTGTTCGTCGTCTGCCTCTTCAGTAACATAGTCTTCGCCGCTCAAACTTTGGTTTACTTCCTCCTCGAAACTAACGCATTCTTCTTCAGTGTCCTTCGTGTTCAATTCTCTATCACCATCTGCTTGTTCGTCATTAATTTCAGATCCCTCTGCACTGATGTGTTCGCTTTCTTCATTATCTTTCTGTTCTTCATCGACGTGATCGCATTGTTCTTCCGACAGTGACTTACGATGCCACATAACAACCTTTCCTTCTTCTTTAACTTGAAGGATAAAGTTCTGCGTCGAAGGATCCTCGGTATATAATAGCCTAAGGAAGTCCTGCAATCTTACGAAGATGACATACTTCCCTCTACGGTGCCACGTGACACTCACCTTCACCCTGGCCTCAATGGCGCTCCATTGGGCCTTCACTAGACGGCGGATGTCCAGTGTTGCGAGGCGTGAAGTAGCGCGACGCATCCCTTCACCGGTCTTCACCTTTCCGAAGGTGAACAATCCCACCTGCTTGTACCGAGGCTCATCGGGAAACCAGAAGGTGGATCCGGCTTCTCTA
>JAXIVD010009112.1:0-16094 GCA_036785275.1 Cancer borealis | reverse complement strand
AGCTGTTAAGTAGATATAGATAGTATGAGGAATAATTTTTTAGGTTGCTCTTTGTGCTCCACCCATTCCCAGAACTTTATAAAAAACATAATCCTTCAAACATGCTTTCCAGTAGGCTTTTTAAGAAGAGACAAATCATTGAGAAAAAAAAAAAGCCTTGACCTAGATGAAAGCTTTTTTTTTTCTTTTTTTTTTTCTTTTTTTTTTTTTTTTAACCTGATGTAAAACTGAAATTTGGAATTATGTTAGCAAAAACTTTAATTACACTTTAAATATATCTATATATTGTATATGTCAAACAGTGGTAGGCAAAAATCTACATCAATGATGCTGGGATGAGTAAGGGAACATCTAGTGTTAGGCCACAGTAAATTATAAACTGTACAACACTAATGATGTATATTCATTGAAATTTACCTGCAATTCTTTGTACCTCAAGATTTCACTGAAATAATAGCACTGGTGAAAACTGCTGTGTGTGAGTGTGTGTGTATATATGTATATACACACACACAATGTGATGATAAAATATATGACAGCACTAAAAAGATGCACATAGGATGCAGACCTGGATGATAATGGTGTGTTCAATCATGGGTCAAGATTCATTTTCGTGTCTATGCCAAACTCGCTGGACCCAGTTCTTATTTCACTTTTCTATCAGAGGATGGGAGAAAGCACAACAAACATATTTTGATTATTGCACAGGATCATGTAATTAATTTGTATCAAAACAATTAATTAACGATCTTTCAATTGGAAAAAAATGGTGGATACATTACTAATTTCCATTTATAATTGGTTATGCAAAGAAACTTGATTAATTTAAGAAAATAAATTACATAGAAACTACCACCAATATTTACCGCAACATTTTTCTGGTACAGTACATGAAAAGGGGATTTTATTTATATTCGCAAGTAAATGCACTTATGTGCTAAGATAATCCTTAAAGCAACAATATTAAAATAATACTAACCCCTTAATCATTTTGATGTATCCATTTGCATTTTATGCTAAATATTTTAAATATTAAAATGATTTAAGTTTTACATCTCTTAAGATGAATTTTTTTTGCATCTGATAAGAGGCCAAACTATGCTAATGTTTCTCAAAAATGGAAAAAAAAAAAAAAAAAGCTTTAAATTTCTAAATCTGGGTCATATCACAGCCAATCACACCTGCTGATGCTTTCTTCCACTGTCTGTGGCAACTCCAGCCTCTTCCACTACAACATTACTGCTGCCTTCCATTCAATATCCAGTGATAACCTCACACAACAAAACCAGTTACAAGTCTTGATTACTCCCTGAAATTATTGATTTGCTGCCTTTTATCTTGTGGTACATATTGGCAATACAGTATTATATTCAAGAAGCATAGCTGAAAACCAGCCGAACTGCTATTATATAGCAAGGAGCTTTTTAAACTGGGCCCTGTACACAATACAAAACTTTCTGAGGAAGTCTGAAGTCTGATGAGCACTTTCAAGATCACAGTTCTCCACACGAGTATGGTGCTAAATTGGACACCTCACATTATTCTAAAATCAAGCAAACTTATGTATTTCAAGTTTCATCATATGTAAATGATTCTATACGATAAATGATGTTCAAAACTGGATCTTTCAATAGTACATCCAAGCCTCAGAGTGACCTGTTACATCAACTGCTCATAGCCCTATGTCATCACTACTAATTGGCCTATTGTCATATTCTTGATTCCAGACACATCAAACAGACACTGGGTATACAATATGTGTAATGATAAGGTAGAATACTAATAATAGTTGCCCTGTACATATTGAACTCCTACTTTTAACATGCAAACATACATGTGAGCATCTTATGAGCATCATGTTAGTACCAGGAAGAAAAAATACCTGGGTATGTATGAACCTGAAAGTTTAATCATACAATGTGCTGCTTTTCCTTGGTTCTAAACAGGACACAAGAAGTCTTTCTTTCTATCCTAACAAGAGAGGTATTTTACGCTGGCAGTGAAATACTATTGTACAATGTGATCATGTGGTTTTATAGCTGTAAACTGATATTAATAATATTCAGATGGTGTCACTAGTCCATAATTTGAATATAGAAATCTAAAAGATTCAAGTGGCTCTTATTCATCACTCATTACATTAGTATGCAATTGTTACTTGAATTGGGAATATGGTAACTAATTTTGAAACACCTACAATTCTTTTTCTTAACACATTATTTGAAAAAACTTCAATATATATATATATATATATATATATATATATATATATATATATATATATATATATATATATATATATGTATATATATATATATATATATATATATATATATATATATATATATATATATATATATATATATATGTGCTTAGAAAGGGAATTTAGTGTTAAAGTTCCCTTTCTAAGAATGTATATATATCAAAGAAATATGACAATGTCAATTGTTACAAATATTCAAATTTTAATTTGTCACTTGTTTTCTAGGACATACTTCACAAAGCCACACCAATACTGTCGTCAATGACAACCATCCATACAATCAATCATTTATGTAATTTCAGGTAACCAAAAAGCAGCATACAGAAAACCAGCAAAGTATTGACTTACAAAATTTGTGACAGTATGTTTACCCTAATATTATGAGGTATTATCTTTGAAATATACTGTAGCAGCATTTCTCAGGAAACATTATGGACACCAGTTTTGGTGTCTATGCTAGTACAACTGGTGTGCCTGGCAGGGCTCACAGTGGCCAGGCTCAGGTTTGGTCTCATTTTAGGAACATCTTTTTGAAAGATCTCAGAAGTATTAGTGTGTTGTCTGTTACTTAGTAAATCATGATAATATTTTATCATGGTACATAATTACTAAAGATGTTGCACACAGTAGCAGGCATCATGGTGTCATAAGTGAAAAAAATGTAGGAGCTAGAATATAGCAAATATACCAGGCTTATAGCATCCAACAACACTGATATTTTTGCAAGACAGTTTGGGGACTTCATTATGTCAATTAGTTCTACATAAAACTATCAGATTTGATATATACATTAATCATAAAACAGTTTGACATATTAGGTATGATCAGCCAGACTTCAGTGCCATTATGAAACCTCGGACACGGCTCATTGATGCTTCCGCACAGAGAACTATCAATTAAAATATTTTGCTTCCTCTTTATGATTTAGGGTCACTGGGCACACCTACGTACTTGGTGAATTTATCATGTTCCAATCTGCTTCATGAATTATAGTGCTCATTCAGACTTACTCAGCTAATAACAATACTTGGTTAACTTATCCAACAATCACAGTGGCCATTCAGATTATTATGATCTTAGCAACCTAAAAAGTTGCCTTTTGAACAATGACCACAGAAATGCATCCTACCTTAAGCAATATGAAATTACATCCACAAGTTCAACCTAAGTCCTGTTACCCTAATTACACTTCTAGCCTCCATTTAATAGCCTTGGCTGTTGCATGTATTTTTTTTTTTATAACTTAGTATTATACAATAAACAATAACTGTTTAGAGCCAAGGTTTTAGCCATGGCTATATTTCTAGAGAGAGAGAGAGAGAGAGAGAGAAAAAAAAAAAAAACTTCCTCATTAGCCAGCAATTGAACTCTACACTACAATCCCCTTACATACTGATCATGGCCTAGAGACCTTTAGAAGGTCCAAACAGGGCCGCTTCATAGAAATCATTAGATCTTCACCATGAAATGATCAAGCCATGTTGGAGGTGTATGACTTAAAGAGTTTATTGTCCTGTTCTAAACAAGACAAAATTAACATCATCCAAGCACTGCATATAGTTAATTAGTGCAGGTTTCTTGCAAGATATGAAAAACAGAGACCTTTAGTTTGACCTACCAAGAATTTGGATTACCATACTCTCCCCAGCAACCACGTCACCTAGGAGGTGGGTGGACGTGATCACCCTTGGGCAGTGTTACAACAGCAGTTAGCCTAATTGAGCACATTCTGTAGAACAATAACAAGGAGGGAACAAGACACCTCATTGATATAGGTTAATTCACCAATCCTGAAAATATATAACAAATCTTTCATATGAGGCTCATATTCCATTGGCATCACTTGCACTGTGGGCCATGTAAATGATCCTGAAAGTTGGTGAACTACTCTAATCACAAGATCTGCTACACATTGGTAAGTTTTCTTGGCACTATGCAAAATTTCAATCTGAGGAATGCAATACGATTCACACTTACCTCAAAATTTATCTAAAACCAGTAATATCATCACAACTTTACTAACCACTTTGATTTGGTTATCAGAAGAAAAAAAAAACTGTGCCATGAAAACCTACCAATTGTGGTTCATACTGTATATACAACAAATGCACGCAGCAAAAAATAGATATATGTATATGTATTTCTATTAATATAGTAGTCCAACAAAATACATGCCAATGCAGTAATAATACATATTATGCTTTAGTCGCCAATGTGAGCAATCTGCAGCTTCCTGGTAATCGTTCCTTTGTCAAAACATCAGACGTAATACTCGTAACACTTTCAAGTTTGATATTCTTAGTGATGGACTACTTACCTAACCATTCACATGCAGGGCTTTATCTATTCAGAATTTTGCATTCAACACAAGACACTGTACATGAACAACAAGCCTGTCACATGGTAGTATTGTTCGCATCTGCCCAAGGCCTTGCCAACATGTACACAATTCTGACTGTGTGCTCTAAATCCTCAACAATGGTGCAGGACTCAATATTCACACCTGTGCTGTTATTGTGTACATAGAGGCTACCCTTCTCTCTGCTCATGTAATTATATTTACATGAATATTTGTCACCTTTATGCACTCAATATGAAAATACATTTGAAATTTTTCCTTCCAGAGCTGATAACAAGAAGTGCTTACCACTGATAATGTATGAGAAACTTTGAATTTTTATCTTCATTAAAACAAAGTTATTTATGTTTCATTGTAGTATATACATTATACATTTATTGAAACTTTTTCACTAAATGATGCTTATGAATTTTGTGTATTCATTATCAAATGTTCCTAAGTTACCATCAAATGTACATCATCAAATTGCAATTCTTCGCAGTGGGAAACATTGTTCAGTGCTGAAAAGAAATAAAGAATGCAGTCTGTGAGCCTTACATCATGCATTAGCTTATGGGGCTTTGAAGTGGATGTTGGCGCGGTATCTGAGGTCTGATGTTTGGCAGACTAAAAATAATACCTTGGCATCATGTTAATTTGTTAACTGCAGCCAGACTAGGTGATGTTCTCTTTCTTAAGAGTGTGCAGCACTGCTGAACTACTGAGCCTCACCAGACACACACAAACAAAAATATATTAAGGCATTGGGCCTATGTATCCGGAGATTTTGTGAACACAAGGAAATATATATGGAATGTCATTCTGAATGCCTATCCATATTTTCAAAACATATTAAAAAAAATCTTATGCTCCAAATAGGCACTCGGAATCATAGACCTCCCATATGACCTTGTACAAAAAAGAAAAACTGCTGTATAAAACTCTATTTACCTAACAGGAATTAGCATTGAAAGTTAAACGTTTGGCTACATGATGGTTAATCTGAAGGTCATATCAATTATATATATATATATATATATATATATATATATATATATATATATATATATATATATATATATATATATATGTATACATATATACACACACACACATATATAAATGCAACAAAAAAAAAAAAAAAAAAAAAAAAAAAAAAAAATATATATATATATATATATATATATATATATATATATATATATATATATATATATATATATATATATATATATATATATATATATATTATAATGCTTGTTAATTACTTATAACATATGTTCTTGTTGAATGAGTAATTGAATTATTTTTGAAAAGGGATGTCTCTTACAAACTTGCTTAAAAAATCTTTACAATGGGTGAGCCTTTCTGACAAGACAACCTTTCAGTTACTTTGAGGTTTGGTGAAACTTCGGTGTTTTCATTCAAATGAACCCACTATGATTTTGTGTATGCATTATTTTATCAATTAAATCCAGTATTTTACTGATTTTGTGTATATTATATCAATGAAACAAGAAAAATATGACTGACTTTTAAAGTAAAAGTGCAAAATTCCACATTTTCTTGGGAATAAACACCAACGTAATGAGACCATTTCTGCAATGGATTTGTGCACGTCTTTGGTGTTACCTGTTGTGATTATCTACTATATTCTGTTTCTGTAATTTCATGTACGCTATATACAATTTAACTTTAAACTAGCAGGAAAATTCAAGAGGTTGAAAACTACTGTTGTATAGGCAGTGTCTGTAGTGTGTGTGTGGAGGCAGTTCATATTATAATGCTTAAGTGTCATGGAATGTAGCATGGACTGGAATATTTAACTTTTCTGAGACTGTCTCAGATAACGTGCACTGATTTCTTTGTAAACCATTTACCATTGTAAATGTCTTACAACTTTAATTTACTGTTAACATGAATATTTTGTCAATACAGAATAAATGCTAATGTAGTGTGGATTTAAAAAAAAAAAATTTCATAATTGCCAGGCAGTGAGTGAAACTATAATTAACGGGGTTTGCAAAGTTTCACCATACGTAAGTTATCTTTACACAGTGGAGGCAGAACAAACTCCTCTATCGGTCACTTTGCCTTGTCATACTGACGGTTCATTTAGTACTGTATTAATACTGCAAAATAGTATGTCCTATTCATAAACATGGACAAAGTGGTCTTTAGTGACTTTCACCTGAGCAACCACTTATTTCACTAAACTACTGCTCATTCAACATGGCCCCAATTACCTGAGTTTTACTGTAAAGAGATGCAAAGCAAGTCATGAATAGATTAATTGCTATGAGTTATATAACTTTACTCTTAGCAATTAATATCATCCCTTTAATACAAGGTTATCATGTAGCAAAATTTTCAACTTAAAATGGTCAATCCTTGTTAGTTATATACTTTAGAAACATGTATGTGTTATAAACTTATTGGTATGTATGTGTGGCTGAGCTGAAATTTACTATTCTAAATATCCCAGCAGTGGTAAGCTCAGCATGTTTTACTGTATTGACTGGAAAATAGCTACACGTATAACAAGAAATCATCAGAAATATTAACACTTTTTGTATTCTTGATACCTGTTGAGTGAGGTAGAAGACAAGTAGGTATATGGGGGATAAACTCAAATCTTCCAAGTACATTAAAACCTGTACATAATGTTGTAATACACTTCAGTTGTTGAGTTTATGGCCGGAGTTGGAAGGTTATTGTACAAATCACTGTCACTTGAGAACCATTATATGCAAATTCCTACTTCTATGTTATACAGCAATAATATTAAGCATCTTGTTCTGCCTATAACAACAAAAATAAGAATTTTGCACATGAAACTTCTAGAGCGAGGATTTGGGCAGTATGCGAGATGAGGTCACTCTATGATAACTGTCACATCTGCTCTAAGCTACAACAATAAACATTACCTAGTAATGATCTCTACAGTTGAAACTTTATCAGGAACTTGCCTGGATTACTTGTATGTATATGACATTTTTGTAATAAAAGATACTAAATGCCCAGGAAAAGTTAAGGAGCAGCTCCCAAAGAGTTGCCATGTTCAGATTCATGATAATTTGACAAGCTGTTGTCAGATTCCTGAAGTGATGAGTGGGATGGTGCAGGAGAGGTGATAAGGGAAGACAGTGGTGAGGTGAGGCTTGAGGTCAAGCTTACTCCCACTCCACTACTGCCTGTGCTGCTACTACTGATACTCTGATTTTCTTCCTTATATGGCAATGGGGAGAACAGTGTTTGATAAGCACTGCTGAACTGATCACTTAAAGGAGTAGGGCTATATGGTGTCTGGGGATACAAGGGAGGGTTTGAATATCCACTTTCATCCAGCGGAGATGGTCGATGGTTTGGGTATGAAGTTTCTGATAACTGGTGGTCCAATATGTAGCTCTCCTGGTTTGGGATGTACGGTGCTGGTGATGGGGTTAGATTCATTGCATGTGGAGATGGGCTAGATATTTCAATGGGACTCTGTGACAATTCTAAAGATTGAGGGGAATTGATGAATGATGCAGGAGGTTTCATTTCTTGATAATTATTGAGTAGACTGTTGGAAGAATTGATAATCTGTGTGACAGTAGAGTTTGGACTATGACTCACATTATGAGATATGTCAAGCATAGTATGCACTGATTGGCTCAAGTTTGGCGACTGCAGAATTCCAGGTGATGAAGAAGGCTGAAGCATGTTGTGTGGCGACTCCATCATGCTTTGTGGTGACATCATACTCTGGGGTGACTGCAGCATGCTGTGTGGTGAATGTACCATACTATGAGGAGATTGCACCATGCTATGAGGTGAGGGACTGGGCAGTGGTGGAGAGTGAATCACAGAGTTTGATACATGAGAGAGATGAAGAAAATTTTCAGACTCCATGCTCAACAACATTTGTTTCATTTGTTCAAGTCCATTGCCTTGTAGCATTTGCTTCATTTGCTCAATGTCCATTCCATTTAGCATCTGCCTTATCTGCTCTCCTGTCATTGCTTCCACTTTACTTTTCACATCCAGCAGAAGATTATCATTGTTGTTGTTAAACTGAGATACTTGGCCAAGTAAGGCTGGTTTTTGCCGTATTGCCATGCTTTCAAAGAGTTCTGAGTGATGTCGAATCTCCTGGAGAGAGTGAATGAGTCCATCAAAAAGAGATTTGCCAGAAGCTTCACCATATTTCCAGTATATGTAATGTTCCAAAATGGTCTGATAGATTTCCTTATTACTTTCTTGACCTTCAAATCCCAACACAATTATCAAAACAATTAGATACGCCATTCTAGAATCAACATTGAACTGACGAAGAACACCGAGAATTTCCTTGAACTTGCTGAATACCTCAGGTGACTGTGATTTTTTAATCATATCAATGTTTGTGATCATTGGTTGAGAAGGACTATGAACATTGTGATAGGTTCCAGTTTCTTCATTTATAAAGCTTGAAGCAAAAACGAGAGCAATAACTGTAATATTTTTCTTAAGGGCCAAACCTTGAGATTGTGGAGGCAGAGAATTGAATTCTGCAAACTGTCGTAAAAACCTTGTTAGTCTTTCTGCGAATCGTTTATATGTTGACATTACATCCATGGGTTTGCTTGTATTGTATGGCAATTGTTGATCAACTAATTTTATATTACTGATCACACGTGTCAGTATTTCAACTTCTGTAGAATCCAAGTACTGTGGAGAGGCTGGGTTAAAGACTCTCTCCACAGGTACAATCTCCTCTTCACTTTCCCTTTTAATACCTCTACACATACTTCTAGTTGGACTCTCATGTTTGGGAGAGATGTGTTGATGTTCCATATTTTCTATTGCTTGGTGAGAAGGTGGAGGGATGGGGCCATACTGTATTGGTGTAACTGGCCCAGAAATGGGAGTGGATGGGGAACTGTTTGGGGAGGAGCCTGTTGATCCCAAGTCAACTGGATGAGATGGCCGATGATAAGCGAGGGAGGAGCTGTGGGTGTTTTGGCTATGAGACAACAGGTTTTTTGAGGCAGAGTTGTTGGTATAGGTGGACGTTTCTTTTGAACACTCATTTGGAGAGAATGAACCTGCTGAAGGTCCTCGTCCCCCCACACAAATTTCAGCTCTATTTCCAACACTGCTGCTACTACTGGTGCTACTGCTGCTTCCACTGCTGCCACTGCTGTTGCCACCCGCCTGGTACATCATCCTCTTTGTGAGTCGAGTTTTCATGAGTTGCAGACGCTCTTCTTCACTCATCACCCATGACTTTGTCATACCAATGTTTTCACATTTGGCAAACCTGTTGAAGAATTAAAATTATCTTAATCAATTGTAAAAATTTATTTAGGTAACACAATATGCTTAACAGTATATTAAACATGTGAAAGAGGGGAGCTTGATTTCAGAAATAGTTATTTACTTAGGTTTCAGACGCTCTTCTTGACTCATCACCCATGACTTTGTCATACCAATGTTTTCACATTTGGCAAACCTGTTAAAGAATTAAAATTATCTTCAGAAATTGGAAAAACAAATTTAGGTGACACAATATGCTTAACAGTATATTAAACATGTGAAAGAGGGGAGCTAGATTTCAGAAATAGTTAGTTACTTAGGGAAAGGTGTAAATATAAATAATTCAATTAGAGTATCTAGAAAAACAAATTTTATGCTGCCAAAACAGCCATTAAGTATGGCTGGAAGAGAAGGTGTCTCTGGTCACTGAGGGGGAGAATTTTTCTATCTTTTGTTGTGCATCATTTACTCCACCGTATGCATAGGAATTTTTGCATAGATATAGATTATAGCAGTTGATGCTTCATGTGAAGCAAAAACTCATGCACTGGCACAAGAGGATGGTAGATGATTTACCCACTTTACTCCCAATCTGGGAGACCAAAGTTGGTGGCTTTTTAGAACCCTTAAGAATTATTGCATAATATGACATAGTGGTTTAGTTTATCCTTCATACAACTACTTCTTGCTTCTTTTCTAATTTCCTCATGTCTCGCTTTACAAAACCAAGCTAAAAATGACCATATTCTGTGATCCTTTAATTTTAGTTTTTACCTCTATTTCCATATATTTTGGTACATATATTCATTAAAAAAAACTAAAATTCCACTAAGACATCACTAAAAAAAAAACTCCCAACGACTAACATATGAAGGAAGCGGATCAGTAGTCCACCAGAGTCAATAGACTCCGTGGGTGTTTCCCTGTCAAGGTTTTAAATGGTGTAAAAGAATAAAGTAAGTTGAGTCAGAATACAATTGTTGATGGTGGTGAGGCTGCTGTCATGGCTCCCAATATTATTACCCCCTGTTGCTAGTACTGATGTGGCTTATGACTCAGGTTAGTGATAACACAATGCTATCCAACAAGACATGTAATTGAAGGTGGCTGATGGACACTGAGATAAGCAACTATCTAGAGATTCAGTGGCATCATGGAGAGGTGCTTCAGACAATAACTTTGGTTCTTCAGATGGGAAACGTGATAGTCATTTAGCCCTTGGAAATTAGTCTTCTGTTTCTACATCAGCTGAGGGACACCATAAGAAGGTCTCAGTCACAGCTCCAGGTATCCAAACATATACCTCTACATCTAAGGGTGTGAGAAAGGATGCACCTTTACTGCCCTCAAAAGGAAGTAAGAAAGGAGTTAGCCGGACTGACAGTGGGTCAGTCTAGAAGCTGTAAAACTTCTACTGCAACGTCCTCTACATCTCACTGTTATTGAGATATTGTTTTCTGTTGTCCACCTCTAGCCTCCTTTGTAATAAACTGTTGCAGGTCATATCCACATTTCCAAGAACTACACAGTCTGTTTAATTTATCTCCTTCCAAACAACGACGTATCTTTCCAAGATCTTACGTTCCTTTTTTTATACTTTTGGGTGATTTTAACAGATGGCACCTACTGTGAAGTGATTTTCACTAACCACAGAAAGATTTGTTGAGTGCAGATATTCAAGATCTGAACTTCTGCATTCTCAATAGCAGTAAAGTCATGCATCTATATGATTTTACTAATTCAGCCTCTGCATTTGACCTGTCTGTATGCACACCAGATGCATTTATGAACATTGGAAAGTCTACAAAGATTTATGTAGGAGTGACCAATACCTTATTATTCTGACTCCTGAGGCTGTTCAATGGCCTTGTGTCCTTCGCTGGTGATTGGACAGGGCAGACTAGAAGTAATATTGTTGCTTTGCTAAGGTAGAACATGGAATAAAGAAGTTTGAGAGAATTGAGGAAGCCATTGCCTACTTTACCAATCTGGTTTGCTTAAATCCCCTGGTTGTCTGAGGTGTGTAAGTGGGCTGTAGTAGAACAATGCCTGACCTTTGGATTGGTATTGCCCTCACAGGACTGCCTTTCTGTCAATCACTACAACGAGCACCAAAGGCAGACCTAACAGAATACATCATGAAGTCCTTTTTTAGATCATGCATCCCAGCACGAAGGCTGCACACCAGTTTTTTACGGACAGCTGAAGGCTGATGGTGGCATTTGCTTTGGAGTAATTTTTCTAGTATTTACCCACTGTAGCAATCTTTCTTCATATGTTTCAAATTTTACTGCTGACCTGTCAGAAACTTTGCAAGCTCTTTGCATCCTAATCCACTTCAGGTGAGAAGATACTTATTTAGTGTGATTCCAAGGTGGCTCCTTTCACAATTAAAATATTCACTGTTCATCCACATGCATAATTTTATTCCATAGGCATGGCCATATTTTCCATTTATGCTGGATTCCTGCACTCATTTCAGTGGCTAGTGCTACTTCTTGTCCTTATCTTGCTTGTTCTCTCATCTTTCCATTAATCAACACTGCCTGGCAATAAAGGTGGTCAATGGTAATGGCCATTGCTAAAAATGGGGCTGATAACAGCCAGGACTGTGGGATCCTGGCCAGGCAAAGACGTAGTGGGGCATCTTGATGTGATGGTGCTGATCCGTCTATGGACAGGTAATACATGTCTAACACATGTCTACCTCATGCTCCTTTTAGTAAAGACCTAGTCATGACTGCTTCATGCCCCTGACTGTGCAACACTTGCTGGTTGAAAGCTTCTGTTTGGGAGATCTGCATGAGTGATACCTATCTCAGTGTTATGAGACACAAGCTTCTGTCATTGATACTGCGAGAAATGAGTGTCTTCTCGGGATAAGAGGTACACTAATGTTTGTGGAGAAGGCTAGACTTCTCTACAGGCGGTTTTATGTATTTCATTTTTATACTGTCGTTTATTATCAATTATACATTTAATTGTATTTTTCTGTTTTAAGTTACTTATATTTTTTCTCTTCTAATATGTGACTTGTAATGTTTACTTTAATCAACTAATTAATCCTAGAATTCAGACCTTCAGTCTGCTCAAGCTTATAAATGAAAGACAAAGAGAGGACAATACTAACCTGCAATACTTGCAGAACTTTCTGGATGCAATTGATATTGCACATTTCTGGTCTCCACCACAGCGAAAGTGCTTGTATGCATCATTCTGTACTGAACGTCTGAAGAATGCCTTGCAGGAATCACATGACAACCCTCCAAAGTGTAGAGACTTGGCAATGTCTCCACATACCTGCCGGTCAAAGTGCATGAGAAATAGCTCTCAATGGGAGGAAATTTATTCAATGTTTAATGTACTATTTTATAGTTGGCATCAGTGTTCCTACAAAGGCTGCATTTAAGTGATAATGTTCTTACCAAACAAAGTTTATATATTGTAAAGGTTGGTCAGCATAAAAAAACATATCAATAAATTTCAGAATAAGTTACTTAAATAAAAATCATGATGAAGAAATAACTGAATGAATATGCCTTTTTTCAAAAAAACATATGTACAGAATTTGTGTTGAGCCAATAAAACATGAGTATTACGTATCGATACAAATCTGCATGAAGCAGTGAAACCACTAACCTGACACAAGCGCACAGGCTTCCTGGATGGTGTGTCACCACAGCCAGGTACAGACGTTGGAGGGTTGCGAGCCCCTACAGACATCTTGGCAGTGCAACCACTTACAGTGCTTGTTACCACACTGCCACCGCCACCACTGGCCACTCCAATAGCACTGTTCTCTTGCCCTCTGTTGGGAAGAAAAATATACTGTTAATTTTAGGCATAGATCAGCATTTCATATTATTTATTTGCATATATGCATATATATATATATATATATATATATATATATATATATATATATATATATATATATATATATATATATATATATATATATATATATATATATATATATATATATATATATATATATATATATATATATATATATATTATATATATATATATATAGATATATATATATATATATATATATATATATAATATATATATATATATATATATATATATATAATATATATATATATATATATTATATATATATATATATATATATATATTATATATATATATATATATATATATATATATATATATATAATATATATATATATATATATATATAATATATATATATATATATATATATATATATAATATATATATATATATATATATATATATATATATATATTATATATATATATAAATATATATATACTATATATATACATATATATATATATATATATATATATATATATATATATAATAATATAATATATATATATATATATATAATATATATATATATATATAATAAATATATATATATACTTATAAATACTATATATAATATATATATAGATATATATATATATATATAATATATATATATATATATATATATATAATATATATATATATAGTTTCCAAACAAGAACGGTACAACACAAGCATACAATTATGTACGTCACACCTACGATTCTTTTTTCCCAATATTGTTTTCACTGGATTTGAAGGAATTTTTGTAATTTATTTGTTTATATTTCGTTCAGTTTTCTCGACTATTACCAGTCTTTGTTTCATTCCCAATTTCGACCTCTTCGGGGTCAAGTGATAAGACATACCAAGCGCTTTTTCTTTTTATAGATAATGTTAATTGAACATATATAATACTACCAAATAATATAAGGGATGATCAGGTGAATTTAACAATACACCCATGTATATTTACAATAAATTAATCATACCCAGTTCACTCTTAGGGAGAATGTACAGCATCAACAATGAGATTAATCTTTATTTTCAATGTGAAGCTTTTCTATTATCTCACTATTTTCTAGTAAGTTTTACTATTATTGCCTCAAACAACTAATATCCTTAGAGTCACCATAAGAATAACATGACACCAAGTCAATCACTGATTACTGTAATGGTGAAGAAGAACACGCACCAGCACCACAATTATCATGGAGTCGGCATGTTACTTGGCAGAGAGCTGAAGTTCGCGCACTCACCCAGGGGTGCAGATTTTTTTTATGGATGATCAAGCAGTTACTGTCTTACACACACACACACACACACACACACACACACACACACACACACACACACACACACACACACACACACACACAGACACAGACAGACAGACAGACAGACAGGACACACACACACACACACACACGGTGACGTACATTTTCATCACATTTTACTCTATTTAATCATGTACTTCGCAATCTGTCTGTCTCTCTCTCTCTCTCTCTCTCTCTCTCTCTCTCTCTCTCTCTCTCTCTCTCTCTCTCTCTCTCTCTCTCTCTTCTCTCTCTCTCTCTCTCTCTCTCTCTCTCTCTCCTCTCTCTCTCTCTCTGCTTCTTCTACCCCCCTATGATATGGTTTGCTAAGCTAGTGACGGTAGGTATATAAGACCACGTATAGGATTCAACGGAACTGACTGGTGTCAATCATGGAACATAGGATCAGCATACAGGATGGGCTAGGCGTATACCTGCTCCTTCAGGTGAATTGCATTATGGGAAGAAGAATCATTATATTAAATTACATAACACCACACACATCCCTTCCGCTGCCCTTCTCCCTCAACCCGAGGAAAGGATGGTTGAGCCTCACTTGCCTCCTCGATGCTCCTCGGTGTATGATTCGCCAATCTTCACGCGATGTAATGAATGAAAAAAAGTTATAAATATACCGATGGAATATCTGATATTGGTATAATAAATATGTTAACTTCTCGTGAAGGACACAGAGGTTCTCATACTCTGAAAGGATACAGCAAGTTTTGGAATAATCCATTTCAGTGTAATCAGTGTATATATGGTGAAGAGATGAAAAGCTGCATGTTACCGATTGATAGTCTCTTAGATACGTTAAAAGGCTTAGCGTTGCCACACACTAATGATTTGAAAGCTCACCGAATGATCCCTGGTTAGATAGCTTAATAGCTGGTTAGAATGCTCCTGATTATTTTACGAGTTCAGAGTCAATGATTTATCAACAGCAGCCATCGCTTCAAATCAGCGACGCCACGTCAAAGTTCACCACGAGTAGTGCTGCAAGTGAAATTATGCTGAGGGGAGAGTCTTGCATGAACATACCACTGTGAAG
>JAXIVD010009109.1:5000-7500 GCA_036785275.1 Cancer borealis | reverse complement strand
GTGCGCGTCGATCAGACGTGTACACAGCAGGCTGGAGGCGCTGCTAACCCACGTCAGTCACTTACTCAAGAGAGTGTAATGTCTATTACTTCATTTGATGAGGAAGAAGACAAAAGGAAAGAACTGGAAGGTGAGGGATGTGACCCCCGACCTTCTGAAGTTGTCTCAATTTATCTTTGATCAGTTTAGTGATGCTAGAGGGGAGACTGTTCATCGCCGGAGAGCAGCGGGCCCGGCGGAGGAAGATTTTGTTGTGACCAAATCGGGAAACGAGTTTGTGCCCTTTAAATGGTCACGACCAATGTCTGAGGCCTTGGACTTCACACACGGGCTTTTGACATACAAAGTGGGGAAAGGTAAGTCAGCCATCCTTCCCTACACGGCTAGACGCAAGAGGCGCTTCTATGAAGTGAGTGACGACTCCACGAAGGCCGTCCCTTAGTCGTTAATCCCGCTCTAGGACAGTATTCACCTCAGAAGATGAACGATACTCCATCCAGAATCGCCGCTGCTGACCTCTTACGAATGGAGGAAGCTATGAGATCCATTCGTGAGATTCAGAACTTCCAGTTTTGGATTTTCGGTGCGTTCACTCGCTTGGTTAAGCTTCAAGATAAGGTACCGAACAGAGACTTACTTATGGCGAAAGCAGTGGATAGCATGCAAAAGGCCATGAAGGATGCAGCCAAAGAGTCTTCTTTGGTGTTATCCAACTTATTATCCTTCAGAAGGGACACGATTTTAAGGAGTTTGCCATCCTCCTTTTTAGTGTCTGATAAAACGACATTGAGGAATTCTTCATTGGATACTAAGTTTTTGTTTGACGAACACAAGGTTTCGCAAGTCATAGATGTTGGGTGCTCAGTCCTTAACGTAAGTTGGGGTCAAGAGACAGGCACACTTAACTGAAGGTTCTTTACTGGAAGTTAAGGTACAAGCAAATGGGGGGTCTTACAAGGATGCCCCGGGGCGGCAAACTGATCTCCGCGGGACGCGGGAACATAATAAAGGAGGGAGGTGCCGACTAGCGATTAGTCGTTACATTAAAAGGAGACAATAGACACATACATGGAATATAATATCCTACAATAGATAATGCAGAGAAGGTGACCTCGCGGTCTTTTCAAGAAGCAGCTGCGGAGGCACTCAAAAAGAAGAAGGCCCCACCTGCTGGGTCGCCATTGCTTAGTCACCCTGCGGCAAGGCCCTCTTCTTCCGGGCTGTCTATTCATCCCAGGAAGCCCTTCACCAAAGCTGCTCCTAAGCCATCTCAACCTGGACATTCCCGCCCTAGTTATAGGGGACGGGAAAAGACGGGTTTTCGCAGGTAGGAGTCATGTCCCTCGACCGTACAAGTAGCAGGCTGTCTCTCTCGGAGTTGGAAAGAGTGGCAAGATTCTGTTGCGGAGGCATGGGTGGTGCAAGTGTTAAGAGAAGGGTACTGTATTCCCTTCGTCGGGCGACCACCAGTATCAGAGTCCCCGATAGCCTTCGCAAGTTATTCACCCAGCTCAGAGAGAGGAAGAGCTTTGGAGGAGGAGATACGAACTCTTCTCAAGAAGGGAGCAGTAGAGTCCGCACCTCCCGACTCAGGGTTTTACAGCCGCATATTTGTAGTGCCCAAAGTCAAGGGCGTGTTTCGTCCAGTGATAGACTTGTCATATCTCAACAAGTTCATTCCCAAGACGAAATTCCGAATGGAGACCAACGGTTCGGTGTTGTCGGCGATTCGGAAGGGCGACTGGATGATGTCAGTGGATCTGCAGGATGCCTACTTTCAGATTCCGATTCATCCAAGAAGCAGGAAGTACCTTCGTTTTGTTTGGAAAGGTCAGTGTTTCCAGTTCAAGGTAGTTTGCTTCGGGTTGTCGAAAGCACCACAAGTCTTCACAAGAGTCATGGCTCCAGTTTCAACAGTCCTACATTCAAGAGGAATTCGCCTCCTTCGCTACTTGGACGACTGGTTATTGCTAGCAACATCAGAGAAGGAAGCTGTGAGGTCGAAGGAAGCTCTCCTGCACTTATGCGAGAAGCTGAACATAATGATCAATTGGAACAAGTCAGAATTTATTCCCAGCCAAGTGGCACAGTATTTGGGGATGGAGATTCACTCTTCAGTTTCGAAGGTTTTTCCGAGCCAGAAGAGGATCGACAACTTACAGGAAGTGATAGAATTCTTCACGAGCCAACACAGCCCTCCAATTCAGGAGTGGTTGATACTGCTGGGTCATCTGTCGTCGATGTCCCACTTAGTTCCGGGCGGCCGCCGCAGGATGCGCAATCTTCAGTTCTAACTGTCGGCCAATTGGGACAGGAAGACGATGAGCAGACTTCACCTCGTCCCTATTACCCTATCGATACTGGAAGACCTTCAGTGGTGGTCGAACATGGACAATTTACTGTCCGGTCAGTCTTTAGAGACACCGATCCCGGACCTCCTCTTATACACAGATGCTTCCTCGGTAGGATGGGGTGCATACAGTGGACAGAGGAGAATACA
>JAXIVD010009108.1:12500-16100 GCA_036785275.1 Cancer borealis | reverse complement strand
CTTCCCTCTCCCTCTCTCTCCCCTTCTCCCTGCCGTCTCCTACACAGTACCACAGCTTAGATTAATTTCCAAGAGAGAGAGAGAAAAAAAAAATTACTTCCTTACATAGATTACTGTATTTCATTAATTAACAAAAAAAATATAATAATGACAAAAGATTAATTGCAAAAAAAATAAGTATGAATATGAGGAAGAGAATTATATATTGAAAGGTAAAGAGTGTTAAGGATAATAAGAAAATTATATCAAAAGTGTAAGAAATCTGTGAAAAATGTGCAGCGAGGGAGCAAGAGAAGGAAGAGGAAGAGATGAAGGAGGAGGAGGAGGAGGGAATTACATTAGCAATAGCTCGGTTACAAAGATCACCTCAAGATAAGGTTAGGTTAAGGTGAACATAAGGACTACGTAGTGATCGAGAAAGAGAATGTCGTGTCTGTAGTCGTGTTCGTGGTCGTGTTCTTAGTGACGTCTTGACATACCACGACTCTGTATAGTTACGTGACTGCTCTTTACAATGGCGACATACATACATACAGACATACATACATACATACATATATACTTACATACATAAATACATACAAACTCTATTTATTTCCCAAGCAATTTCAAAGAAAATAATACTATATATTTTATCTCTCTCTTTCTATCTCTCTTTTTCTCTCTCTCGTCTTTGGTTATCTCTTTCTCTCTCCTTCTTCCTTCTTTCTTCTCTTCATGTTCTTTTCTTTCAATTTATCTTTAATTTCTATCTATCCTTTCTTCTTTGTTTCCTCCTCTTCTCTCTCTTCCTAATCCCTCCTTTCTTCCCTCCTTCTCTCTCCTTCTCTCTCGCCCTCTCTCTCTAATGCCATCAAAAGACTTAAAGGTTTAACTTAAGATCTGACTTAGCTATCTTTCGAAAGTGTGTCTGTTTGAGAGAGAGAGAGAGAGAGAGAGAGAGAGAGAGAGAGAGAGAGAGAGAGAGAGAGAGAGAGAGAGAGAGAGAGAGAGAGAGAGAGAGCAATACAACATCCATGCACATTCAGTCCACTTGTCTTCCTGCTTGTGTGTGTGTGTGTGTGTGTGTGTGTGTGTGTGTGTGTGTGTGTGTGTGTGTGTGTGTGTTGACCTTCATGAGGGATGGTCAAGGGGGAAAGGTCACGGCCTCTACGAATGACCAGCGGGGCACCCAAGGACCTGTTATTATTATTATTATTATTATTATTATTATTATTACAATTATTATTATTATTATTATCATTATTATTATTATTATTATTATCATTATTATTGTTACTATTATTATCATTATTATTATTGTTGTTGTTATTACTATTACTAGTAGTAGTAGTAGTAGTAGTAGTAGTAGTAGTAGTAGTCTCGTTGTTATTCTTTATTTTTCTTCTCTCTATTATCTCTCTCTCTCTCTCTCTCTCTCTCTCTCTCTCTCTCTCTCTCTCTCTCTCTCTCTCTCTCTCTCTCTCTCTCTCTCTCTCTCTCTCTCTCTCTCTCTCTCTCTCTCTCTCTCTCTCTCTCCTCTCTCTCTCTCTCTCTCTCTCTCTCTCTCTCTCTCTCTCTCCCTCTCTCTCGTACATCAACTGAGGGTTGGCATCAAACTATCCTGAAGCAAACAAAAACTAGTTATAAACACACACACACACACACACACACACACACACACACACACACACACACACACACACACACACACACACACACACACGTCACACACCACAACAACAACAATAATTTATTTCACTGCTTCCAATAATTAAGGTGAAGCACAAGATAACAACTAAATCTCCCAATTCCTATTAAAAAAAAATCTTACTTCGCCCTTTAAAAACTTCAAAAATCAGAGAAAAATAGAAGATCAAGTTAATGCAGATTTTCAAGGACTAAATGACCTTTTTAAACAGCTAAAAACACTACACGATTAGGTTAAGTAGAGCATTGGTCAGCGTGGCTTTACAAATGACCTTGCTTCACCTGCAGATGACCTTACCACACCTGAAAATAGCTCTGCCTCTTAAGGGTTCTAGTGGCATCTGGCTGGACGGCTGTAAGACGGGGAGGGTGAAGGAGAGCGTTAAGGATATTCTCAAGGATAATTGAAGCGGGGTTACAAAGGGTGGAGTGAGAGAGAGTCATTGAGGGAGTGAGAGTGCGGTGACCGTGCATACACACACTCTTCCTGTCCTGTCTGGCTCTTTCAGGAGAAGCAAGGAGGACGAGGAACAGGAGGAGGAAAAATATCGAAATCAAAGGGTGGGGAAGAACAGCATATGTGATTAAAAGAAGTGATGAAATATATCAAATGTAATTTTTTTTATGTATATAAGATATTGAAGTAGATAAAAGAGAGAGAAAAAATAACAGACAGATAGATAGATAGAGTGATAAACAGACAGTCAAATAGACAGGTAGGCAGGCAGGCAGACAGACAGACAGACAAACAGACAGGTAGACAAGCAGGCAGGTAGGCAGGCAGGCAAGCAGGTACTACTCAGGTAGACAGGAAGCAGGCAGAAAAAAGTGCACATTCTACACAAGGTTTTTTTTATATTACTTTTTTCTCTGGATGATATTTTATATTTCATGTAAAACATTCATCTCCCACTTCCTCGGTAATTACGACTGCCATTTTTCTCTGTAATATTCCGTGACTCCTCCTTGCCATCATCCTCTTCCTGATAACCTCATCATCTTTCTCCTCCGCTTTCTCTTCTCTAACCTTCGTATTATTCTCCATCTTTTCCCCTTCTCCTGTTTATTTACTTTCTGTTTACCTTCCTGTTCTCCTCCTCTTCTCTCTTCTCCTTCCCTACTCATCATGCTTTACCTGATAATCTCATACCTGTATTTCACAACTGGTTGAGTGCTTTCCTCACTTTTTCCCGCCGCCAGCGTACCAGTGTGTGGGAAGAGCCATTTCAGTATCCACACTTTTTGTTCCTGTTAGTATTCAAGCCATAAATAAAGGCTCAGGGGAGTACAATGGGGTGCTAAAGCATATATAACCTCGTGGAAAATCTGGCAAAATTTATGTTATCTGATATCTCTATGTTACAGCGTTCCTCTTACTCCTCCTCTTCTTCTTCTTCTTCCTCCTCCTCCTCCTCCTCCTCCTCCTCCTCCTCCTCCTCCTCCTCCTCCTCCCTCCTTCTCCTCCTCCTCCTTCTCCTCCTCTAACTGTACCATTGCACGCAGCATCACCTGAGACACCAACTCAAACTGCAGAGACAATCACACCAACCACAAATAATCATCTCTACTCGCTCTGCCTCTGCTCCTCACCTTCCCTCGCTCTCCCTTCCCTCCCTCTCACCTTCACTTCACCCTTTGGCGTCCTAAGGGGTTCGGGAGGCGGCGTGCCCTAAGGGGGTGAGAGGGAACCTACACTGTTTTTCTACCACCGCCTCAAAGGTTGTAAGCAGGAGGCATATTGTGGTGTGTTGGTCTTTCTAGCAACCACTGGCAGCGTGTTGGGGTAAGCGACCTGCTTCCGCTTGTAGGAGAGTAGTCTGGAGGGGAAGAGGAGGACAGGAGGAGTAGGAAAGGGAGGGAGAAGGAGAGAAGGAGGATACGAGGGAAGAAGGAGAGAAGGAGGATAGATAG
>JAXIVD010009108.1:5000-7500 GCA_036785275.1 Cancer borealis | reverse complement strand
AGGATTTTCTCTAATATTGGATGGCACTTAAGTAGATTGAATGTGTGTCTCGCTAAGTTACTTTCAAGCGGTGAATTAACTTACGGATTGGTTAGGTGAACGTATTCCTGCTTGACTGGAGTGTAGTAACTGTATGTTTGCCTATTACTCTCTCTCTCTCTCTCTTTTTTTTTTTCTCTCTCTCTCTCTCTCTCACATTCCTGTTTACCTGCCTGGCTAATAAGAGAACACGCATATAGACAAACTACATCCTTGATAACACACTTTACAAACAATTTCTAAAGCTACCAAGAAATTGCAAACAGAAACTTGTTCGTAAATCGTAAAAACACAAAGAGAAGCGTCACATTTTCCTTCGTATTTAGGTTAGCCTCAGGGGGAGTTGATGGTGGTGATGGTGGTGGTGATGGTGGTGGTGATGGTGGTGTTGGGGAGTCCTGGAAGTGCCTAGAGGAAGGGAGGGAGGAAGGGTGACTCTGAACTAGTATTTAAAGGGGAAAAGTAAACATTGCGTCAGTGTAGGGCCGGTATGGGAAGGAAGGAGAGGCGGTACGAGCTAATTGATGGAGAGAGAGAGAGAGAGAGAGAGAGAGAGAGAGAGAGAGAGAGAGAGAGAGAGAGAGAGAGAGAGAGAGAGAGAGAGAAGAGAGAGAGAGAGAGAGAGAGAGAGAGAGAAAAAAAAAAAAAAGAGAGAGAGTAAAGAAAACTTAATATAATATTGACAGTTTTGAAGAGTAGGTCGAGAATGACTGTGCATGATTGACGAAACTGACAGACACACACACATGCGCGCACACACACACACACACACACACACACACACACACACACACACACACACACACACATACACACACATACACACACGTACACACACACACACATACGTCCTTGCAGCGTCCCGTTAATAATACTCTGATGTCTGCATCGCAAATATTTTTCGTGCAGACGCCACATTATTATTTTTTACCCCATCAAAACTTAATGTCTCGTAATGACCACCGAGTGAAAAAATAACCTCACTCTTATGAAGATAAATTGACCTTAAAGAGAGCAATCCTACAACAGTGATAACACCAAGAGAGCAAAAAGTATAAAAAAAAAGACTAATTTTTATACCGAAGATTTCAACGCGCCATTAGATACAAATCCAAGCCCGGTGTTAGGTAATGATCCACGGAGCAGCCTTACTATTAACCTCTACGTGCCCAACCACAACTACATAAAGTATTGCCGTTGTAAGACCACACATGACAGTAGTAGTGATGCGGTAAGGCCACACCTGCCTAGAGGAGGAATATATATAGAGGCCACAACTGACGCGTTCCACATTCTTCCCGGACGCTCGCGAAAGTTCCCCTCGAGATCTGCAGGTGTGGTGGTGGTGGTGGTGGTGGTGGTGGTGGTGGTGGTGGTGGTGGTGGTGGTGGTGGTGGTGGTGGTGGTGGTGATGGTGATGGTGATCCTGCTCCCTCTTAGTGACAACAAAGGTCAGAGAGAGAGAGAGAGAGAGAGAGAGAGAGAGAGAGAGAGAGAGAGAGAGAGAGAGAGAGAGAGAGAGAGAGAGAGAGAGAGAGAGAGAGAGTACTAAGATAAATAAATATTCTCTACGAAGACATACCATCGTTGCTACATTGGTGATAACAATATTTATGTAACATTTATGAAAACTTTGTTACAGAGAGAGATAGAATGAAGGGAAGAGAGGAAATATAGAAGAGCAAGTGTGAAATAAGAACACGAAATAATCCAATAAGAAAGAGAATTAGAAGGAGAAGGAAAATTTAAGGAATAGCATGGGAAGGAAATGATGAGTAGAAAATCATGGAGGAGAAGAGAATGAGGAGAGAGGAAGGTGTGAGAGTAGGTATATAGTGAACGCACATCGCTCGCCAGAGGAGAAGAAAGTGTGGAAAGTAGGGGACCTGGCTGCCTAACTGACCGACTAACTGACTTACTGACTGGCCAGAACACACGACTGGCTATGGACTCAGTAACTGTAGGAAAATAAACAGTTACATGATGGAAAACTGGGTGACTGACTGGTAAATGAAGTGGTTAAATGACTGGTTGGAGTAGGAGTGTTCTTGATTACGTAATGATTAACTGAAATTATTAAAGTGTATTTTTAACAGGTTAGGAATGAGCTGAGTTGCGTAGTTTGGTTGACATTAAGATATTCTCGGTAGGCTGACTGGTTTTTAGGGTCCCAATGTGTGTGTGTGTGTGTGTGTGTGTGTGTGTGTGTGTGTGTGTGTGTGTGTGTGTGTGTGCGTGTGCGTGTGTGTGTGTCATCATCACTATCATCATTATCATTATAAACAGTAGCAGCAATATTAGTGTTCCTGCTACTAGTGTTACTCCCCGCCCCCCCTCACCGTCACTACTGTTACTAATAATACCATAACATAATTACCTTTTTACCTACGAGTCACCTTGAACAGTGAGTGGCCTGACCATAACACAAACTGCTTCTGCTGCTGCTCTGAAGGTTGAATAT
>JAXIVD010009107.1:7500-10000 GCA_036785275.1 Cancer borealis | reverse complement strand
GTCTTCCTGCTCTTTCCCTTCCTTTCCTGTTAATTCTCAGCCTTCCCCTTCCCTCCGTTGTCTCTTCCCTTCCTACCTCTCCTTCCCTTCCCTCTATCCCTTCCCTCCCTCCGTCCATACCTAACACCCTCCTTCCTACATGTGCCCAATTCTGTTAATCCTTAATGAGAGGCGTCCTTCGTAGGTAGCTGATGAATGCTCCTCCTCCTCCTCCTCCTCCTCCTCCTCCTCCTCCTCCTCCTCCTCCTCCTCCTCCTCCTCCTCCTCCTCCTCCTCCTCCTCCTCCTTCTCCTCCTCTTCCTCCTCCTCCTTCTCCTCTTCCTCCTCTTCCTCCTCCTCTTCCTCCTCCTCCTCCTCCTCCTCCTCCTCTCTCCTCCTCCTCCTTCTCCTCCTACTTCTCCTCCTCCTCCTGCTTCTGCTCCTGCTACTCCTGCTGTCCTCAGGGAATGATGGGTGTCTTCATCTTTCCTCCTCCTCCTCTTCTTCCTCCTCCTCCCTATCCATCATCGCACTTCCTTTCCACATTCTCCTTTACTAGTTCCTCTTACTCCTTATTTTGTTTCACCATGTCATTGTTGTCGTTCTCTTCTTCCTCTTTCCTATCCTCGCTCTCTTCTTCCTCTTTTTTTCACCATGTCTCACACTAGTAGATGAGATCCGTCGAATAGAAGCAGGTAACCTCGTCTGAACAGAGCAGGCCTTCTGTTGCCTGCTGTTCCTTTGATCTTATGCTTTTCTTCGTCTATTTTTTCCTCTTGTTAATTTTCAGCATCTTCATCTTACTCGTCTTCATTATCATCATCGTTATCTTCTTCGCTATTCTCGTCACCATCATTACCCTCCTCCTCTTCTTCCTCCTCCTCTTCTTCTTCCTCTTTCTCCTCCTCTTCCTCCTCCTGCTTCTCTTCTTCCTCCAGGTCCCTCATGCCAGTTAAAAAAGAAAAACAGAGACAAGGGAGAGGAAAAAAAGCTAGTGTCCTTCGGAAAATAAATGAAATGATCACAACGACGCCTCTCAAAGTAATCGTTTTCGAAGCTTCACTTACGAGACTCAATGGGCTTCAAATTAAAAGAGCGAGGCTTCATTCTTATGTTTCAGGTCTCTGTGTCTCTCTAGGGAGGAAAGGAGTTGGGGGTTGGAAGGAGGGAGGAAGGGAGGTCTTGATGAAGTTCAGTGGAAAGGCTGCAGGAAGGATTCAAAGCGTTAGTGTTTATTGTTAGCGAACTGCATTTTGTTTTTTTATGTTTGAGTGACGGAGATAAAAAGGAAAATTTGCGTAAAAAATGAGATGGATGAATAATATGTAGATGTGTTTGTGTGTTTGATGGAGGGAGTTAAAGTATAAGAAAATGTGGGAAATAGCGATAAATAGAATAGAATGCGAATGTGTGTATTCATTTTTACTCCTTTATTTTTATCTATTTGAGGGAGGAAAGAAAGAAGTTGTAGGAAGCAGAAGAGTAAAAATGAAGAGAATACGGATGCATGTATTAATTTTTTCTTCCCTTTTTTCTGGATTTAATGGAGGGAAGAAGAAAATATAGGAAGAAGAGTAAAAATGTAGATAATACGGATGTGTGTTAATTTTCACTCCTTATTTTTGTACCTGGAGGAAAAAAATGTAGGAATAATAAGAGTAGAGATGAAAGAAATGTGGGTGTGAATGAAACTTACGTGGGGGTTATTTCGTGTGAGTAGTGTCAGTGGTGATGAAGTTATGGCGGTAACTTCATTTTTTACTAAATATATTTGTTTTCTTTGTTGTATTTCTTTTTATTCTTTTTTTTATGTATTCCTTTCGTTATTTTGGGTGAATAAAATTTTTTTTTTTTTTAAAGTTTGCATGTTGTTCTCTTTCTTTCCTTTGAATGTTTATTTTTTATTTCTTTTCAGCTTCTTTTTTGTTTCTTTATTTTATTCTTTTTGACTTTCATTCTCTTTTAAATAGTGTTTTTTCATTCATTCATTTCTACCATCACCACCACCACCACCACCACCACCACCACCACCACCACCACCACCACCACCACCACCACCACCACCACCACCACCACCATCAACACCACCACCCTTGCTATCTCCCGCGATATTGCTCTTCCTGTCTTGTCTTGTGGGTGTTGTAAGGGGATCTAATTAAGGGGAAAGTACCCGGCGGAGTGTAAGGTGTGAGGGAAATTACTCCTTATCTCTGAACTTTGCGAAAAAAAAAAACGAAAAAAAAATATAACAAGGTTTAGTAATATGATGTATTTTTTATAGCAACTTTGGGATGTGGTTTATTATTATTATTATTATTATTATTATTATTATTATTATTATTATTATTATTATTATTATTATTATTATTATTATTATTGCTAGATTAGTTGCTTTTCTTCTTTCATTAATTTCTTTTTTTAATTATATTTCCCCTCTTCTTCTGCTTCTTCTTCTTCTTCTTCTTCTTCTTCTTCTTCTTCTTCTTCTTCTTCTTCTTCTTCTTCATTATCTTCCTCGTTT
>JAXIVD010009107.1:0-2500 GCA_036785275.1 Cancer borealis | reverse complement strand
TGGGTCATTAATGATATACGAATTTTTTTTTTATAGTAAACATAAAACACGTCATAAAGAATTTTGTGATCCTAAATATGATAGATATTGAACACATTAAAGAAAAAGAAAAATAATGTTAATGTTGTGGGAGACTAAATGCTTAAAAAATACGTATAAAAGGGAAACTAAAAAAAAAAACACCCCCAGCACCAAGGTCTTATATCTGATGGCTGCCAGACCAGTAACGTCACGTGTATCTTTAAGAATGGCGGCAGAAAAATGGCTGGTAATTACAGGCTCATTAGCTTAACATCCTTGGTCGGTAAAATACTCGAAAGCATAATGAGTTACTAATCACCCTGTGTGCTATTCCCTGATTGGAGGCTGGTAGCGTGTATTCAGGCATAATAGGATTTGGTTATGAAATCTTTGAAGTGTTTTTCAATGATCTTCTCACCTCTCCTTCTTTCTTGACACTAAATAAACAGATTTTGTATAGGATCTAATTTCCTATAGCATTTGGTAATGATCCTCACCATTGATTACTGTATGCTATGGATGAACTTGACATCTCGGTCATTGCACACAGACGCTGGAAAGCTTAATGAACAACAAAAGTAGAGGGTTGGTACTAATGGGTCCGTCTCAACG
Source organism: Cancer borealis (assembly GCA_036785275.1). Lineage (NCBI taxonomy): Eukaryota > Metazoa > Arthropoda > Malacostraca > Decapoda > Cancridae > Cancer > Cancer borealis. The sequence goes on along the minus strand of JAXIVD010009107.1, from coordinate 1,867 downwards.
TGATTCCTGGTTACTAGGCACCGTTATACAAGGATACAACTATTTCTTCACTTGCAACCTCGTTAGATAATGATGTAACCTTCTACCTTATGTCATGTAGTGTAACGCGATAGATGAATTCATAACAAACACTACCATCACCTCCTCGATCTGGGCAGCTGGATTTTCATTATATTGTGTTCATAGTGTTAAGGGACAGATTACTTTGTTTATTAAGGACAGATTATTATGTTTATTACTTAGTTGTCATATGGGGAGGCCTGTAAACTCTCTCTCTTTCCCTTTCTCTTTTTTTTTTTTCTCTCTCTCTCTCTCTCTCTCTCTCTCTCTCTCTCTCTCTCTCTCTCTCTCTCTCTCTCTCTCTCTCTCTCTCTCTCTTCTCTCTCTCTCTCTCTCTCTCTCTCTCTCTCTCTCTCTCTCTCTCTCTCTCTCTCTCTCTCTCTCTCTCTCTCTCTCTCTCTCTCTCTTTCTCTCGTATGATGAAACCCGTCCTACCTCCTGCTCCCTTTCCCCCTACTCTCCTACCACTACTTCATGTCCTCTCCCTCTCCCTCCCTTTGCTGCCCTGAGGCTTCAATTAACCCGGGAAGCTGAGCGAAAACCAAAACTCGTGTTACTGACTGAGGCTTCGAGCGTGTAAAATGAGTCACTGAAGCCTAACTCCGCCGGCCACTGAAGCAGAACCTGAAGCTGGTGGAAAAGATCATCGTTATTGTTATTATTATTGTTGTTATTATTATTATTATTATTATTATTATTATTATTATTATTATTATTATTATTATTATTATTATTATTATTATAAGACAAATGAAATATACATCAAGATGAAACAAAAACATTCAATTTGATGCTCACTTAATTTCGGAGATAAAACTTGAGGCGATGCAAGTTGTTGCTGAGACTTGAACTCAAAAATAAATAAATAAAAGTTAAAACCAGGATAAAATTTTTGAGACGAAGAATATGAACGAAGCTTTAAGAATTCTGAAACAAAAAACAATACACTGTAAAGACTTGCAACAGAAGCAGATGACGGGCTGATATAAAATCCGATAATGAAAGAGAGTGGAGCAGAAATGAGATAGTGAAGCCTGAAACTAAGTATTCAGCTCGACAGAGATGAATGAATGAGAGAGAGAGAGAGAGAGAGAGAGAGAGAGAGAGAGAGAGAGAGAGAGAGAGAGAGAGAGAGAGAGAGAGAGAGAGAGAGAGAGAGAGAGAGAGAGAGAGAGAGAGAGAGAGAGAGAGAGAGAGAGAGAGAAAGAGAAAGAGAAAGAGAGAGAGAGAGAGAGAGAGAGAGAGAGAGAGAGAGAGAGAGAGAGAGAGAGAGGTTAGCGACCTAAATATTTTCTGTAAGTCGCGTATGAAATAGTAAAGTCGTTTTGTCTTGACTTTGTTGAAATTCTCGAGGAAGATTATTAGGAGACGCCATTGTTGACTCAGTGACCTGACCGTACCCAACCTGCCTGGGAGCAACACGGGAAAGGAAATAATAATAATAATAATAATAATGATAACAATAGCCATGATAATAGTTATGATCATAATAATGATAATATTAATTATGATAATATAAATATAAATGATAATGATAATAATAATGATAATAATAATGACTGATAATAGAATAAAGAAATTCAACATTGATGGTAATGATAATGATAACAATAATAATGATAAAAGTATAAGAGGACAACATAAACAGGTATTTTGCGCTTCGAAGAAAAAAAAATCTACAAATTTCATCTACAGACGCTCAGAAATGACATCATAAATTTATATTATGCATAACTTGTCGAAATTATTCATGTATAAGGGAATTTTGGAAAGAATCGATAAATTTTGCACCTCCAACGTACTTGTG
>JAXIVD010009106.1:0-12500 GCA_036785275.1 Cancer borealis | reverse complement strand
ACTCTTTCTCTCTCTCTCTCTCTCTCTCTCTCTCTCTCTCTCTCTCTCTCTCTCTCTCTCTCTCTCTCTCTCTCTCTCTCTCTCTCTCTCTCTCTCTCTCTCTCTCTCTCTCTCTCTCTCTCTCTCACCATAAATCTAAGTCTTTGTTTCTCCCTCGGTGTCACGCTACGTTCTCTCCTTCCTTCCCTCTCGCTCACTCCACAAGGCAAACGAGATCCAAGCCGAAGAAAGACCCTAACGGTGCTCATCCCTCTTGCAGCCAGTTTAGGGGAGTGGTGGCTGCGTCCTGCCCCGCCGTCGCCATGTGAAGGGCGGTAGGCGGCGGGGGACAAGGCGAGGGTGCTCAGAAATAAACTCCGGAGGGAATAGACAGAATCCAATTAGCTGGGTAAAAGAAGTGGATCGGAACGTGTGAGGGGGATGAGAGGGAGGAAGGAATAGAGAGAGGGATGGAAGGCTGGACAGAGAGAGAGAGAGAGGAGATAGAGGGAGAGAGAGAGGATAAAAATAGAATAAAATGGCAAACAGGATATAGGAATTATTACTTTTTATTTCAAGGAATGAAGGATGTATATTTTTTCTTTGAATTATTCTTTTTTTTTATGATTTAAGATGGAGATAAAAGTGTAAAAAAGTCTGATCTCTCTCTCTCTCTCTCTCTCTCTCTCTCTCTCTCTCTCTCTCTCTCTCTCTCTCTCTCTCTCTCTCTCTCTCTCTCTCTCTCTCTCTCTCTCTCTCTCCTTCCCTCTTCTCTTCAACTTCATTCCCAGTCATTCCTCTTTGGGGCTTCTGTTTATGAGGCGAAGAGTTAGGGAGGAGGAGAGAAGGGAGGGAAGGGAGGGAAGGGAAGGGAGGGAGGGAAGGGAGGGGAGGGAGAGAGGGAGGAGGGAGGAAGGAAGACAAGGACATCGGAGAGGAGGGGAGGGGAGGGGAGGGTGCAAGAGTGGAAATTAAGAAGCAAGGTAAGAGGAGCAGAAGTAATTAATTAAGAGAAAACAATGATACCTGAGCTAGTTAATTCTATATTTTTATAACGTACACACACACACACACACACACACACACACACACACACACACACACACACACACACACACACACACACACACACACACACACACACACACAAAACACCTCATTTTCACTTTTTTTCATCGACATGCAAAACGAGTTCATTACGAATATAGGTAATTGAGGACACCTTTGCCGCCACACCTGGAGGCCGAGGTGACAGGTAAAGGTGAGGGCAACCTACTGACCTGGTGACCTGATGACCTTTGCGAAGCGGAGGAAGCGATTATGTCACAAAACACATACACACACACATACACATACACACACACACACACACACACACACACACACACACACACACACACAGACACACACACACATATACAGACACACACACACACACGCATCAGAAAAAAAATCTAATTAATTCTGAGTGGCAAGAAATAGCAGTAAAAGCAACAATAATAATAACATAACTAACAATAATAATAATAATAATAATAGTAATAATGTGCTTCGTCCTTATCATTATATCACAATATACTTTCTCTTCTCTTCCCTTCCCTTCCTTTCCCTTCCCTTCCCTTTACTTCCCTTTCCTTCCCTTCCTTTCTCACACCCTTCTCTCAGGTTAATACGAAAAGAAAGCTAACTATAAAAAAAATAAAAAATTCAATGACTCCGGAATGAGATAACGAATAAATGAGAAAACAATTAAAATTTCCGGCTCTGATCCTTTTTTTGAGGCTCGGGTTTGCATTTCATTATTTTCTCTCACAACTTTAATTTTCTCATTCATATATATAATTACCGGGAAAAATATCTCTTGAGGAGTTTAGTTTTTTTTTTACTTCATTTTTCATTTCATTATTTTCCTTCAGTACCATTACCAATATAATATCCTTTTTTCTCTCTCTCACTTTTCGTAACCAATTGCATTATTTATCTAATACTTATAACACGCGTCAGATAGGTGAAGGATAATATCTAATTCATTCTCAACACACTATACTCCCTCAACAATAATATTTACTACCTAATAAATAACAATAACAACACATAACTACAGAGTGTATATACATAACTATTTCAACTCCATCACTCCCCATCAATCAATTCCTCATTCATAATTACCTACAAGTAACTTCCTAGTGTTAGTATGGGAGGAAACGGTAGTAAGTTAGTGTTAGTATTATATATTGGGCGAGAAAGTGTAAGCCTTATGAGAAAGTATACATCAGGAAGAATAAGAAAAAAAAAAAACCCACACACACACACACACACACACACACACAATGCATCATACAGTATCCATTGTATTCGTCAGGAAAGGGCCACGAGATCCCTATTGTGGCACCATGGCACTCACTCACCCAGCCAGAGGCACTGTTGGGCCTAGGTAAAGGTGGAGGTGCGGCGCCCCCCCCTCAGACCCCCTCCCCCCTATGTGCTGCTAAAAAAGATATATGTTCCTTGTTTTTAGAGGATAATGACGCGTTAGGAAGGTTAGTTGAGTGGCAGGCAAAGGTGGCAATGTGTAGGTGTGTGTGATAATATTTTCAAAAACACATTTTCCCCTGTCCTTTTTTTTCCCCCGTCAATAACCACTGCAGGGGCGCGAAGGACCTCTGTCAATACATCCTTCATCCTTCACTTCCACCACACAAATAGACGGACATAAATGACATCCAATCTCTGTTATAAATATCAAGGTTCATTCCAACGTAATTCAATACACGTGTTGGGGAGGGTCGGGACGGGAGGGGGAGGGAGGATCAGGTGAGCTGCAATACCTTCAATTTAAACTCATTACAAATATATATAATCTGCCCGTAATTAGTGTAATCAAGTCACTATTAGGATTGTCGTATTTCATGGAAAATCATTTACTATTTCTTTTTTTTAAATCGTTACAGTCACGCTAAATTATATTAAACACACCAACATCATGTCACACCCAAACCACTTCTACCTTAGGCAAGCGAGAGAAAAAATACATCATTTACTCTATAAATGAAGGTAGGTGATGAGCAGCAAGAATAAGCTTCAAAACGCTATAAACACAGTGGGAATAAATAAAAGTGCTATACCCTCCTCCACTTCATAATCATCTTGACGTCTCACTAACTGTGAAATCCAAGTTAGTACAATTTATCTTCCACAGTTTTCCCAAGGTAGCTATTTATCGAGCGGCACGTGAGGGAGGGAGGGAGGGAGGGAGGGAGGGAAGGATGCACAGCTAGGTAAACATGGTAAAGATAGGAACGTACGAGCTATGAAATTGAAACATGTATATTCGAACCACACAAGAGTTTATCCATACACTCATTCACTTGTAAACATTCACCTCGTTCACCTATCATACAACGTTCTGCATTCTGTATCACGGGGAAAACATGCTATTACTAAGTTCAGCACAAGGAAAGGATTCTTGTGTGACAGAACTAGTAGTACCTAACCAAATTATAACCAAAGAAAACCTAAACAACGTATATCAAAGAACTTTAAGCTCTTCTATCCACTTCCATTTTCTTTGCATGAGTGGTCATTCATCCTCGAGTGTACTAGATGCAGCTACAGAACGGTCAACGCAGCAATGTTTGGGGCACTAATGTAAATATAAAGATTGAAATAAAATAGATAAAACTCGGTGCACAGATTAACGGATAGACTGTATAAAAAGCATGAGATATCGTGACAAACTTTCCACTAGTGATCTACATCTATGTGACCTAAATTCAGGGTAGAACATAATATAAAAATAAATATCACAGCCACATAAAACAGCCGGTATAAATAAACCTTCAGGCATCCACACCTTATTTTTGCTTTCACATACAGATTCCTTTCTCGCTAAGCTCCTTTCAAAAGCTGGGTATATATTTTTTGCTTCTCTCAGTATCAATATCTTAATTAATATCAAACAACCTAACCAATAATTGTGACATTTTTTTTATAGTTCTCATTTCTTCAACAATTCTAATATAATTCCTACAACCTAAGATGTACTTCCCTTCCTTCGTTTTCATTAAGGTACTCAGTATCTCCTTTTTATCAATTTTCTCATATTCCTTGACCTTTACTCTCTTAATTACCTCTCTCTCTCTCTCTCTCTCTCTCTCTCTCTCTCTCTCTCTCTCTCTCTCTCTCTCTCTCTCTCTCCCCTACGTAAGCAATCTATTAGTGCCTCTCTCATTATTCTCATTGAGTTACCCTTCTAAATACTCTCCACACCTTCCCTTTCACTGCATTCATGATCTCTACCATCTTTCTATTTATAACTAAGACCATCGCTGACACTTCCTCCCTTGCCCTTCGCGGATTATTAATTTTCTTCCTAAATTGCTTTATGTTTTCCACAGTTTTTTTCTTCTCTTTTTCATCCTTTAATAATTTCTCTTTACCTCATGAATCTTCGTTTTCACTTCATTTGTTTTCTGTTTTATGTTCTTTGTAATGTTTTTTCTCTTTTTTTTTGCATAGTAGTTTGTATGTCATTATTTTTTGTCTCTGATTATATGTTTGTGTTCTGTTATTTACTGTTCTTCTTTCTGTTCCTACAACTTAATTTAACTTCCTGAAGCTACACTTAAGGAAATGACTTCTGAATTACCTTCCATTTTTCATCCCCGTTATCCTTTTCATTATTTTCCACTATTTTTCCCATACTTCTTTTTGTAGTAAATTTTTTTTTTTATCGAATATTTCATACTAATTTTCACTATTCTACTAAACTCTACTATATATATCTTTTTTTCCACCTTTTGTTTATGAAATATTAAACCATTCTCCATTGTAACGTGTTTATAAAAGACTCTTAATGATGATGATGATAGTAATAATAAAAATAATAATAAAACCACCACCACCACCACCACCACCACCACCACCACCACTACCAACAACAACAACAGTGTCTGAAATACCATTAACACATACCTGCAAATCATCCCAGCACACACCTGTTTGCGGCAGCAGCACACCAGCGGGGACAGAACACACCTGCAAAACACAAAACCCGAAGCATGAATAAAATGTTCATCAGAGAGGAAAATCGTTATATTTCCGCGATATTCAACAACAAACAATCCTGTGTGTGTGTGTGTGTGTGTGTGTGTGTGTGTGTGTGTGTGTGTGTGTGTGTGTGTGTGTGTGTGTGTGTGCATTCATTTGCAACACGCTATACATACATGGCGCAATTGCATTTGTTGTTGTTGTTCTTGGATTTTTTGTATGTGAAAAAAATATGGAAGGAAATGAATTAAGGAAAAGGTTGCCGCCGCCGCCGCAGAGATTCCAGAGCCAAGCCAGGTGAGGGGGAGGGAGAAGGGGGCGCTTCAGGTGGGGGGGGGGGGGGGTGATCAGGGGGTCCCAATTAACGTGATTGTTTTTTTCTGGGTCAGTCGTCGAGTAAATGTGTTGGGGTGTGTCGTGTAGCAGGGAGCGTTAGGCCAGCTATCGATATCCATCCCAACAGTAATGAATTCTACTCTTTATACAGCGATGCACACACACACACACACACACACACACACACACACACACACACACACACACACACACACACACACACACACACACACACACACACACACACACACACACACACACACACACACACACACACACACACATAGACAGACGTGCACATATACGCACTCTACCAATTAACTTTCCCTCGTTTTTCCCTCACTCATAAAATTTTTAGGCAGCCCTCACCTGCCTCACCCACGCCTTCCCTTCCACGCCTTGTTAACTGTCGCTTGTAGTTTCTTATTCCCTAAAGTTACCATCACAAACGTATCTTTCCTGGTAACATAAAACAAAAATCTGATGCCAATGAGGAAATGCAAGGTTAAGGTAACTACTTTTTATTTTAGTTTTAGTCAAGTATTGAAAGAAACTTGAACTGATAAACGAATTACAATAAAACTGATGACAAAAAAACGGAGGATTAGAAAATAAAAATAGTGTTTGATGTCACAAAATATTGAATCGAAAACAAACGCTCATCCACATTCCACTAAAAGATTAAAAAATCCTTTAATACCACAGCAAAAGGATAGCAAAACGCTTTTACACAACGCCAAAAGGATTGTCATCGCTATCATGAGGCATTAAAGAATTAACCACATTACAAAGATGAAAAGAAAACGAATATCAGACATTCACGTCACATGCCTGCAACACTAACGCCGGTCTGATTGTACCCTGAGAGCTCCGGGGTGAAGGGAGAGGAAAGGAAGGGAGGGGGAAAGAAAAGGAAGGGAGAGGATAGGAAAAGGAAGGGAGATGGAAGGAAAAGGAAGGGAGAGGAAAGAAAAGGAAGGGAGAGTATAGGAAAAGAAAGGGAGAGGGAAGGAAAAGGGATAGGAAAGGAAAATGAAAAGGAAGGGAGAGGGAAGGCAAATTAAGGAAACTAACACAACACTCGTCCCAGTCCCTTGTACCCTAAAGCCTTACAGCCACACCCTTGCATCCCTTCAATGACTCTTTGATCTTAGCAGGACAAGAGTGTTGCCTCTGTCTTGGTTTCCGTCAATTTGAGGTCAACGTGCAATGTCCTGTCCTGGTGGTGTTAGAGCATACAAGAGTAGGTCATCTGTCTACCGAAGAGGATATCCATACACCCACACACACACCCACACACACACACACACACACACACACACACACACACACACACACACACACACACACACACACACACACACACACACACACACACATGTACATAAAGTTAACGTATGGGAGAAATGATTACGTAAATGTGTGTGAATGTGATATTAGAGTATGTTTTTATTTGCATTATTCGTGTATAATTATTGTTTTCTACGGATTGAATTCCTTTGTCTAGCATCTTATGTTTATGTTAATTATTCCATGTGTGGGAATGTGCCAGCTGTGTGAGTTATTATCATTATTATTATCATTATGGATGTTACAGTTGTTGACATTAGTATTGTTGTTGTTAATAGTAGTGGTAGTGTAGTAGTAGTAATAATAGTAGTAGTAATAGTTGTTGTTGTTGCTATAGTAGTAGTAGTAGTTATTTATCTCCCTCTCCCTTGTTACTGACGCCACACATGTAATAAAAATACCGCGTTACGCTGAGACTTTCACGGTTAATAAATGATCACGGTGCCAATGACGGGCCGATGCATTTAATTTTCCATTTCATCAGCGGCGGACAAAGGGACACGCCTGGACCCATACCTGATCACCAGCTTCAATTACTAATTAACGAATAATACATTCCTTATCTCTTTCATTACAGACTAATTAATGGCAGGACACACCATGCATGTGAAACACCAGGGAGGGGGGCAGGTGTAGGGGGGCGGAGGTGGACGCAGTGTACTATTAACATTGCATTTATTATTTATTTCCAACACTTATATTTTGTGATTATTTTTTTTTTTGTCTACCCCTCTCTCTCTCTTTTCCCAAATTAGATCAGCTTGCATGGACCTCGATTCTCTCTTGTTTTTCTCTCTCTCTCTCTCACTGCACTTATTTGTGGTGTGTAGATAGTATAGGAAGGTGAGCATAGGAAAGTGAGTGTAGGAAGGGAAGGCACGAGGAGTAGAGTGAAGGGAGAAAAAATCGCAGTGGTAGGAATGAGAAAATGGAATGTGGGTGAACCTGAAATTAGAAGCCTTGAAAAAATAACGATGCGAAGTTGTAGAGAGGAATGAAAAATGAATTAATAGTGAATACAAATGGAGTAATAGTATTTAAGGAGTAAATGAGGTTACAGAGGGAGTAATATTTGGTAATATGTAGTGTATTACATAAAAAAAATACTCTCTTCCAGTTTGCATTACTACTCCCACTCCCTCTCCCTCTCTCTCTCTCTCTCTCTCTCTCTCTCTCTCTCTCTCTCTCTCTCTCTCTCTCTCTAGTCACATGCTTTCCTAATTATCTCACGCCCTCTCGCTTTAACTCAAAAAGAAAAGAAAAAAAAGTGCAGAGCGAGCTAATGGAAGGAAGGAAAGAAGGAAAAATATTACTATGAGGAAAATTCTATAGTTTTTAGTTCAATTATTCTAGATATTATTTTTTTTTACAGTGTGTGTGTGTGTGTGTGTGTGTGTGTGTGTGTGTGTGTGTGTGTGTGTGTGTGTGTGTGTGTGTGTGTGTGTGTGTGTGTGTGTGTGTGTGTGCACGCGCGTGTGGGTGCAATAAACGGCACAATAAATGAAAAAATATAATTCTTGTACAATAAAATAAAATATATCAAACATCTATATTACACGATTGCATTCATTCCCCTTTTCTCTCTCTCTGTCTCTGTCTCTGTCTCTGTCTGTCTGTCTGTCTGTCTGTCTGTCTGTCTGTCTGTCTGTCTCTCTCTCTCTCTCTCTCTCTCTCTCTCTCTCTCTCTCTCTCTCTCTCTCTCTCTCTCTCTCTCTCTCTCAAAGACGATCCAACACCCTAATGATCCTACACACATGCAATCCAACACCATTCAAATCAAGGAATCATATATACATAACTCTCAATACATACATACATACATACACACACGACTTTCCATTATATACATTCCCTTATTAATATGCATTATTAAATACTATTCTCGTCTTAATTATCATATCAGTTTTCAAGTCTTTTTCTTTTTTAACTTTTAACAAACCTCTTACGTTATATTTATTTATTTATTTAAACATGTGTCTAACTTATTCTTCTTTTTTTTTTTTTAATATATGTCTTCAGGATAAGTTTATAAGTATTCTATATTTTATTTATTTTCTCTCTCTATTCATTCTTGCACTAATAAATTTCTTTCTGTCCTTTCCAAGTTCATTTATTTATTTTTCATTCTAGATTCTCATTCCTACTTTTTTATATGAATTTATTGCTTCGTCTCCTACGCGTTTCATTCACATAATACATTCCCTTCAATACTCTCTCTCTCTCTCTCTCTCTCTCTCTCTCTCTCTCTCTCTCTCTCTCTCTCTCTCTCTCTCTCTCTCTCTCTCTCTCTCTCTCTCTCTCTCTCTCTCTCTCTCTCTCTCTCTCTCTCTCTCTCTCTCTCTTCTTCCTCCTTGACATAATTCTTCACATCTTCCTAGCATATCGCAGCTGTTCAATATGTTTTTATTTTATGTATTCAAGAAAATATTCCTCAACACGGCATGGTCTCCTACTGTCACTCTTACTCACGTCCTGTCCTGTGTATTCATGTATGGGTTTAGTATACACAGAAGGGGTTGTTAGTAAGATTCCCATACTCCTCTCGTATCCTATCCTAACCTACATTCCAATATTTTTTTTCTCCCTCTGTGCTTCTCTCTCTATCTCTCACTCTCTCCCTTTCTGTCCGTATATTAAACCTGCAACCATACCCAGCTAACTTCCAATCCTGCACTGCTCTGTTTTCTGGACCAATTTTACATTTATCTCTCCAACCAATTACTGAAACGGGATACGTAGTTAAACTGACCCCCACCACTTGCAGCTTTCACTTGTTTCAATTCCTTTCTATTACTGTATGTAGTCTTCCACAACTATCCCGTTATATACATCGGTTGTTTCTAGTCCTGCTTTTGGCGTTTCTGCTGTGAAATCGACTTTATTTATACGTGAAATAAAACTAAATGTTAAAAAAATAATGTATTTTTCTCCATAAAATTACGTTGCAATCCTCTCTCATGTGTTTCTCTTAGTCTACCTTGTCTACATTACCTTAACATCACTCTTGATTAGGTTCTCGTATTACTGTAAATTCCATCTATATCAATTCTAATTAGACATGAGGAAAAATTCATTGCCAGACCATTCCATCTTTCTTGCATTTCCAACTCCACTTACACTCACCGTCACCCACGCACCACTGACATTAGAAAAGTTAAGTTGCTCTATTTTATTACACAGATTTACCTTTACACGTTTAATAAAGAGTTAATAAAGCATAGTGAAGGGTTCTGAAGTTCTATGAATCCACTGAATATTGCTTCCAACGCATCAAGCTGCCCTATATATTTTTCTCTCTCATACATAGACTAAAAAAAATAAAATAAAATAACCACGTAGGTAGACAGACAGGAAGGTGTTTTAAAGACAACAAAAAGAAAAACAAAAACAAAAAAAGTTACAAGCAAGAAATGACAAGAAAAATTAAAAGAAAGGTATGCATATGTATTTTTATCACAAATTAAAGACAGAAAACAATGAATGACCCTTGCAGAATGGGTTCACAAAAGTCTTTCTCAGGTGTTGCATTACGTTAATTACAGGTACGCTGAGGGAGGGAGGGAGGGAGAGAGGGAGGAAGGGAGGGAAGGAGGGAGGGAGGGAGGGAGGGAGGGAGGGAGGGAGGGAGGTAGGGAGGGAGGGAGGGAAGGAGGGAGGGAGGGAGGGAAGGAGGGACAGAGAATAAGAACGAAGGAGGGAGGAATGGGTAGGAAGGGAGGGAAAGGGGAAAGAGTAACATTGAAACTAAAGGAAGAAGGAACTACAAGAATGAAGGAAATAGTTAAAGTGTCTGTCTGTCTGTCTGTCATGTATGAACGTACGTGTGTGTGTGTGTGTGTGTGTATGTGTGTGTGTGTGTGTGTGTGTGTGTGTGTGTGTGTGTGTGTGTGTGTGTGTGTGTGTGTGTGTGTGTGTGTGTGTGTGTGTGTGTGTGTGTTAAGCCCTCTTGCATACATCCAATGCACTCACAATATTGGATCTTTGACCGGAGGAGAAAATGAGAGAGAAAAAAAGGAAGAAAAGAAGAAGAAAAAAAAACCAAAGTATCATCAAGGAAGAGAGAGAAAGAGAAAACAAAAACTAGCATCACCAAACTTACCTTTTAGCAACATCAATCACAGGTGTGTCAAACATCTTCTACTAATGGGAACGTACAGGTAGGAACAGGTAAGGCTGAATCACACAACCACGTGGCACTGAAAGAGAGAGAGAGAGAGAGAGAGAGAGAGAGAGAGAGAGAGAGAGAGAGAGAGAGAGAGAGAGAGAGAGAGAGAGAGAGAGAGAGAGAGACTTACGTAATTAAACAGGTAAATGCATAAGGATATTACATGCAATTTAAACACAAATGAACACGTGTTGATTAATGATAGATATAATATGGATACTAATTATTTTTATTAGGGAGTCAAATGTAAAATAAAGTAATTATGGATATATGGAAACATTTATTGTATGGCATAAAAAAGAGAGGGGGGAAAAAAAGGGGTTTATATCTGGTAACTAATAATAAACGGATTAATTACTGTAGGGAAATAAAATGTGGAAGCTGCGAGTCATTGCTGGGAATTACCTGTTACAACTTTATTAACCATTACCGTAAAAATGCATCAAAGGAATAGAGAGAGAACAAAAAAAAAAAAAGAAAAAAAATTATGTGTACTGTATTTTCAAAAAGTTGCAGAAATAAATAAGTGGGAAAAATATATTACGAGAGAATTAGTCAAAATACAAAAGCTAGATTGAAGAAAAGTTCCATAAAATGAGTTATTATCTATGTTTTTTAGTTTTTAAATATATATCATTTTTATACGAATGAATAGAGATATTATTCATTATAAGTAACAGAGGAAAGGGAAAGAGTTAACAAAATGAAGGATTAATTCACGTCCTAATACTCTACATTTCATCGTCAGTCATGTTATTATTATTATTATTATTATTATTATTATTATTATTATCATTATTATTATTATCATTGTTGTTGTTATTGTTTTGTTGTTGTTGATATCAAGAATGAATGAATGTATAAAAAATCAAAAAATAAATAAAACAAAAATAAAAGTAAAAAATAAAAATATAAATTGAATTAAATATAAATAAAGTATTAATATTACTGAGTCAACAACGAGTGCCAGTCTCAATTACCTTCACTTCGCCTCCAAAAAAACAGACATGAAAAATAAAGTGTCAGTTACAAATACACGCACAAAAAAAGAATAAATAAATAAATAAATAAATGAAATAAAACAAAATAAAATGTCGTTACTAGCACATTCGCAGAGGTTTAAAAAATAATGTGTATGTGTATGTGTATGTGTGTGTGTGTGTGTGTGTGTGTGTGTGTGTGTGTGTGTGTGTGTGTGTATCATGTCTCTCAAATGATTGATGGTTATGTTATATACATCCTTTTTTTTGTGTGTATATATATATAGTTCTATGTATGAATGCACGTACGTACATATGTATACTAAAAATGTATGTATGTGTGTGTGAATTACTGTGTGTATATGTGTGTGTGGTGGGGGGGGGTGAGGCTGGGATGGGGATAGGTTGGGGATTATAATAAGGATGGGTTAGGGATGCTGGGGACGGGATGGGTACGGGATGGGGATAGGATGGGGATGACACTACCAGCTAACACGTGGACATGTATACCTGATGAATAATATAAAGTGAAATGCTGATTCATGGCTACCAGGTGTGGCTGTAATGGTGATACAGTGTTATGAATTATTCCCTTCCAGCATGACACACATTCACTATTATTATACTCTCCTCACTATCAC